>JAGDQP010033756.1:2011-20503 GCA_022664845.1 Lepisma saccharinum | reverse complement strand
ATGCTCGGATTATTTAATCGTTTAACTTCAAATTTCAGTTGTTTTGATCCCTTGCTTTCTCTGTTCGCGATGCATAACTTTTCCCTTACTTTTTTGATCATTAATTGATTGTCGTTGTCACTTTCCGCTCCTCTGTACGAGCTAACGTCCACTATGTTGGTGTGTCTTCGTCTATCTACTAAAATGTGATCGATCTTGTTGAGAGTTTTACCGTCCGGTAATACCCATGTGTATTTGTGTATTTCTTTGTGTTCAAAGTACGTGCTCTTTGCCAGTAGGTTTTTCGAAATCGCGAAAGTTATCAGTCTCTCTCAATTGTTGTTTGTCTTTTCGTGATGGCTGTATTTGCCTTTAGTAGATCTATATTTTCCCTCCCTCTCTACTTTAGCATTGAAATCAGCGTACACAATTTTCGTATTATATTTTAGTAATCGGTCAAACAACCTTTCTAGCTCCCCATAAAATGTATCTTTGTCCTTATCATTAACCACCTTGATCGGAGCATAGGCATTTATTAAAATTGTGTTGTACCATAGGGTACGTATCGTAACGTACAATAGTCTTTCGTTGACAGACTCTATATTATGGATCGCTGGAAGAATACTTTTCTTAATGAGGAATCCTGTTACGAAATCATGAGACGATGTTCCACGGTAATAGAAAGTGTACTTGCCCTGTTGGATGCTATCTTGACCCTCCCACCGAACTTCTTGTATCGCTAATATATCTAGCTCGTACTTCTCGGTCTCGCGTACCGCCACCTGAAGAGCTCGCGTTTGGTATAACGTTCGTACGTTCCACGTTCTTATTCTAAGGTCTTTCTTAATTCTGTTCTTGTTCTTGGAGCACCCTGAAGCAGTCCCTGACCGGGGATCCGAATGAGGGACTAGTTTACCTCCGGAATATTTGACATCAGGAGAATCCATGATCCATCTGTTACTTTTTCTTGACATGTGTTAGCGGTGTATAGTTGTCAGCTCTACGATCTTGCAGTAAAGGCAGATATTTGAGATGTTTCCCCTCACCATGTTATTTTTGTTCGGGATTATCTTCCCCTAGTCTTCCTGGAGAACATTGAAAATCATAAAAAGAGATTACTGATTTTTTCATTTTTAGTTGCAGACCTTTGTTTGGTCTTTTAAAAATAACCCGGAACACACTACAAGGAGGTGGAGGCAAGTATTTATCCACTCACTTTCTCACTCGGTATTTAATACATTGGTATATACAATAGTAAAATTGCAAGAGAGCTTTGTGATCTCAATTTTGGACATCTTTGTATTGAAAACATTCTTGCTCGTATTAGCCCGTCTCTTGCAGTAGTACCACATACTATTGATAAAGACTCTGTTGCTATTTTGATATTGTACTATGACTTGAGAGAGCCATGGAAGTTTAAATATGTCAGTCTCTTCCGGTATCTTCGAAATAATCTTCCGTAGTTTTTCTTCGTTTATATCCCTTGTTGAGGGTAGCTCTGTCATTGCATCTGATTTAATTGTCAAATTGATTAAATCTGAATAATGTTTGGCATCCAAATTAATATTTGGCTGTATAACGTCACGAAAACTTGCATTCTGTGAATATCGACGTTTCAGTACACGACATACAGCTAATTCACGAATATACAGTCGATCATCCCCTAACATTGCTGTTATAAAGTTTAAGGATATTTAATTGAAAGCTAACTAGTAGCATGTACCTGAACGATATATGTTAAATCATTTACATCCATGAGGGGTGACTCAACTTCTATGCTCTGAATGCTCATACTTATCATGATGCTTTTCTATAACGCCTGCGTCGTTTGTATTTGCATTTAATCGTTGCATTAAATGGCGAAGTGGCGATTCATTGGCATGAAGTAAATATATAAACGATTGGATGAGCTCCTTAAAAGTTGTCTCAAAATGCTTCATAACACAATTTTCCAGTCGGTATTAACAACTGAGCCATCGTAACCAACATCAATAATGTTCAAAATTTCTCCAAGTCTTTCACATAATTTAAAATGCTGGAACTAATTACGTTATCATTTTTAAATATTAGAGGGAAATGCCCCAAATATCTGGAATCACGAAATGTTCTTTGCTAATGGTTCTTGTGTATTCGCTTGATCCTCTTTTTTCAGTGGTGAGAGTTTTTTTTTATTCCATAGAAATAAATTCCAGATATGTACTTGCGCAACGTTTTCTATTTATTTTCTGATTCTTTCTCAATAAGATCATTCCGCCGTTTCTTTTGCTCTCTTCTTATTTTACTTTTGTCAGTAATATTTACTAATTAGGCCAAAATATTAAAAATTATAATTTATGATAAGAGACGTAGATCTATCCGAGATGAAACTTCGGTTACGATCATGCCTCTGTTAAAATTTTCAGTACTAATCCTCTGGCGTAAGGAGATGTCAACACTTTTGATGTTAACAGTTGTGATGAGCTTAACGTAGAATTTTTATCTTCTATTAAGACTTGTAATGTATCACTATAGTCGCTCGAAGTGCTGCTGAATGGGATATCTTTCTGGAGTTCCACTTCATTCATTTCCCCAGCCTTTTTCCTACTTTGTGCTTCCATTCCAATAATTGCAATTTTCTTTGTCGTTTTGATGTCAATATTGCCAATTATCATATTTCGTCTAGTTTGTTCGAGTAGGAATTTACGTTAACGTACGGTACTTTTATTTTGCAGTGGCACACTGAAAAGTCTTTAATTTAAAAGGATATGTGTAAGAAAGGTTTAAACTATCCTCCTTAAATATTTCGATTTTCATTATATTATAAGCTTATGATATATTGGTACCTTTAATTATAAGCAGATTTAGGATTTTTATTCAGAATCTTGTTTCTTTATTGTAGTCTCTTCTGAATTATAAGCTCATCAGAAATTTTGGATAGAGAAGCTTTACCACACAATTTAATATCAATTGAAAGATTTTGTTTAACACCCGAAACACTAGGGTCTTTATAATACTCTGTTTCCATGCGGTTTCTCTATCACAAATATAATTCCTTAGGATCGCAATATATTTGGAGCATATTGCCACTTAGTTCACAAGCTGTTCCAAAGATTTCACTCATCCTGGTTTCAGATATTTTGCAATTAATAACAAACGACACTGTAATGTATTTAAACGATTGCTGAGACGAACAGAACATACATTTCGTCTAATGCTAAAATGATATAATTATTTGTAACTCCCATCGGGCTGTTATCAAATTGAGACTTGTTCGGCATTCGCGTAGAGTGATATCTCATTTGAAAGGCCTTGACAAAAGATTTATTGTGGTGAAACTTTCAAGTCGCTATGTTGTCACTATTCAAAATGGTGGGGGTTCAAAGTTCATGTCTACAAAATCCTTTGCTACCCCTTGTATCGTCCGAACGGCTACAAATATGAGAACATGCCAAAAAAAGTCCAGCGTTAGTTCGAGGGGCTATCATTTTAAGCTTTAAAACTTGGCCCCTAAGGTTGTAACTTCAAACTTTCAAATCAGAAAAGGTGTCGAGTGATATCTCGTTGGAAAGGTATTGACAAAAAAATATTTTGGTTAAACTTTCAATTCACTATGTTGTCCCTATTCGAAATGGCGGTGGTTCAAAGATCATCTCAATAAGGTCCGTCTTGTGTCGTCCCAACGGCTACAAATATGAGAAAATACAAAAACACGTCCAGCATTACTTCGAGGGCCTATCATTTTAAGCTTTAAAACCTGGTTCCCAAGAGATAAAGGGGGTGTCGAATGATATCTCGTTTGAAAGGTCTCGACAAAAGAAATATTTTGGTGAAGCTAAAAGTTGCCACCCCCTTTATCTCGTAAGAGAGTAATTTGTTTGAAAAATCCAGAAACACCTCAACTCTAGTTTCGAGGGAGGCGAAATATTATGATAATTTTATATGTGCTGCCCCATCCTCCGCGGTCTGGTGGCAAAAAGCTTTAATTTTCTTAAATGGCAACATAAGTTGAATGACATTTGATTTGAAATTTAGTTCGATTCTATTTACAAAAGTGATATTCTTTTTAAAGTTGACTAAATAATTTCGGAGAAACTGCGTTGTAAACTTTTACTTATTATGCACTATCAGATCTAAAAAAAAAAATGTAATATTTTACCCTATAGAACCTCATAAATTCTCTCAACAACTCATCAGACAGTAGGCTTTTAGGAATATTACTGAGGTAAATTTGAACATACTGAAACATCTTCCGCGGTCTAGTGACAAAACCTTCATTTTTTTTTAAACGGCAACATGGGCCCAGTAACATATTTAAAAGCTACGTCGATTCATTTTCTTTAAAGGATAGTATTCTTTTTTTAATTTGACTAAATACTTTGGGAGAATTTGTATATTGACCCTTTACTAAGTATACATAAGAAAATCTCAAAAGAAATAATATTATATACAATAAAATACCCAATATACCGTAAGTGACTTCAGTTAGCCTCGTTACGATCAACATGAAGCGTGATGCCCCATTCACTGAGGTCTAGTGGCAAAACCTTCAATTGTCTTAAATAGCAATATGTGTGAATTGACACATCGTTTGAAACAGCTGTCTAATTTTTTTGACAACAATGAAATTTGATTCGAATGTCAGTAAGAAGTCTGTGAGATATTGCGGGTTGACAATTTGAAAACTGGAAACAGAAAGATCGTTATCGGACTAATATGCCTTAGTACACAGTTGTATGTTGTTGTTTTTTTTTGTTGTTTTTTTGTTTCTTACTACAGGTCATCTAACACGTTATTGTAAGAAGGATTTGTTTTTATTGAATATAAATCTGATTGTTTTTAATATATATATATATTTGAAATCGAGAAAGTTACAAATGTCTGTGAATGCTTTGCAAGAAATGTACTTGGACATAGTTAAATGGTAAAAATGAAACAATGCCCAAAAGAGGAAGATTGTACTTTATTAAAGGACAAGCTACCCCCAACCAGCCTTCATAGTGTACAGTTGTAGCTATCTGCTTAAGGTCATTGTTTTGCTCTCGAATCCTCTGGTTTGTCTGAAACTTAACTTGTGATAAATGAAGAAAAAAATCACGTGATGAAGATCAATGAAGACAGAAATCACGTGATTAACTATTGTGTATTATACATTGAAGTTATTTTCTAATAAAGACAAATGTTGTGCCAGTAAATACAATTTTAAACACCCCGTAAAACTCACACCTGTAACAGAAAACTTATTTTATTAGATGTTCGAAGTGCCGGCTCTCAACTTCCATACAGTAGGAAAGGCGTTGCTAAAAATTATTGCGAACGTTCTGTAGGGTTTCTGGTGTTATTTGCCAGCATTCTTCCACTATTCTTTGCCGTAGCTCATGTAATAAATGTGGCTTTGTGGCGTAGAGTTTAGATTTTAAGTGGTCCCACCAAAACCAAAATCCAAGGGCGAAAGATCAGGGGACCTTACAGGCCACTTAATAGAACCTCTCCTACCATCCAATGATTATGAAAACTTTTATCTAAAATCTGCCTAACCTGAGCATCATAATGTGGTGGCGCCCCATCTTATTGGAAAAAAGATCATGTCATCTGAATAAGTTATATCATTTTCAGCTACCTCTGTGATCATAGGATCCACACAATTCTGTAACAAATCAAGATAGGTGTGTCCCTTCAAGTTATCTGACAGAAAGACGGGACCAATAATCCGGTTACCAAAGATGCCAGCCCAAACATTTAATTTTTCAGAATATTGTGTATGAATTTCAATAAAGATCTTTGGATTTGTAGCACTCCAATAACGGCAATTGTGTCGATTTACAACTCCACTTAACAAGAATGTGTATTCATCAGAAAAACAGGCGTTTTAAATTACATTCGGATTTGTCTTTATGCGTTCGGTAATTTCTTCACGAAACTGTAGTCGACGATCACCATCATCTTCATTGAGTCCCTTTAGAAGATGCGCTTTGTAAGATTTCACTTTATGTCTTTAAAATGCGCAAGGCACTAGTCTTTTCTATTCCCGATACTTTACACACATGCCTAGTGCTTTGTGTCTTTTCCATAGAAACATGATCCAAAACCGCCACTTCAGTGACTTCAGTTCTTACACGCCTTTCCCTATCATGTTTCCTGTTAGCTACTGACCCAGTTGCCATAAATTTCATCAACAGCTGTGAAACATATTGATGTGATAAAATTTTGCCTTGATGATTCCCATTAAAGACTCGAGCTGTAGCTCTAGCACATATATTATTCTGAAAGTATATTGCCACAATTTCAACTCTTTCCTGTACACTGTATCTCATTATTTTAAACCATAAGAAACAATACAACTAACACTACATGGAATTCCTTAAAACACACAACGACTTAAAATAACAATATACATAAAAGTCCTAACTATCTACATAAATATACATTTCTAATTTCTGTGTATGTTTGTCAAACCGGGGGCTTTAAAGGCACTTTCCAAAGGTCTAGAATGCAGAAATTTGACATGAAGGTTTTCTGGGGAGTAAAAATTTCCTGAAAAATCTAAAATTTGCAAATATCCTCTTATGTACCCCCAAAACACCCCAATTAATATTTCATTAATTGTTATTAACAATTAAAAATAATTTGTTACAATTTTAATTTAGATGAATAATGCAAATAAGAAAATAGTTTAGAACTTTTATATTCCAATTTGGATTGTTGCAAACCAGAAATATTTATATTACATGTCCGAAAGCATAATAAAAATAGCAGAAATAATTGTAGTTAAAGAAGTATTGGTGATAACAGTAGTTTTTGTAATAATAATATCAGCATTGATGAAAAAATAAATCCTATAGATTAGCACTCTTACCTACCACAAATTTACACTTTCTTCTGCCTGACTAAACGTTCAGCGTACAACGCTTATTTTCGAATTTTGATCTCCCCTACTAATCTGGATCAGGATAATTCTGGGGGCCTAAAGTTGTGCAAAAATATTTCTCTTCTACAACCTATCAAACAGAACCGTCTTCTTCATTTGAAATTTTAAGTTACTCCCGAGCCCGACTAACACCTCGGTGAGCGGGCAATAATAGAAGATTTCTAAAAATGATAGCTCCTTAAAATAATGAAATATATTGGGTTTAGCCAGTATTGCAGTTGGGCCGCAATGCACCGGAACGAGTTTCCGGTATAACTAAAATCTAGCCTCGAGAGTGCCGGCATAAATTCCCTAATGTGGTTTAATCTGAAGTATTGATAGCATCACTATATTGCATTCTTGTTTTGTCTAGAACACAAATTTATCTTTCAAATATTAATTCTCCATTAAGGGTCATTCTTAAGTATAAATTCCAAGTTCAGCACTGGTTGTAGCTATTCGGAATACAAGGGGTGGCAAAAAAACTTTATGGACACTAGCTTTGAACCCCCGCCATTTTGGATAGGAAGAACATAGCGACTTGAAAGTTTCACACTTAATGTTTTCAGAATGTTTCGTCCCTCTCGAAACTAGATTTGACGTGTTTCGGGATTATTTTAAACAAACCACTCTCTTACGAGATAAAGGGGATGGCAACGTTTAGTTTCACCAACATATTTTAATTGGCAAGACCTTACAAAAGAAATATCACTTAACACCCATTCCAATTTCAAATTTCGAAGTTGCCCCCCTTGGCTCAAACTGATAGTACTGGACGTGTTTTTGTATTTTCTCATATTTGTAGGTTTTCGGGCGATACAAGGGGTGGCAACTTTTAATTGCACCACCCTGTATAAGAATAAGAATATGTAATAGAGTGAACACTACAGCAGTGATAGATTACAAAGTTAATAGTAACGGAGAGTGGTTCCTTTGGCGATTTTGTTGTATTAGTTTGAAATAACTTGAAGTCAAATTTGACTAACATTTTCATGTAAAAAATGTATCAATAAACTGTATATTAAGGTACGATGCCAGTAGCCCAGCTAGCGCTCAATTTTATATAAGAATGCAAAAAATCGATATTTCCTTAGTAAACAAGAAATTTGCTCATCTATGAACCTGAATATAAAGCCGCACATAATCAAGATTTTATATCGATTATATTGACCTAAAACGACATCGATCCTAACGTCAGGCAATTCGCATATATTTGCATCACCCTAAGGCTCATATCTTATTCCTAAAGGAATTCTTTCTTGGTGTACAGATAATAACTTCAGTCACAATTTATGGAAACAGGTGTTTACTGTGTGATTTTCACCAAATGCATGTCGTTTAATTGTTAACTATATCAGAAAATATAACAATTAAAATTATATAAGTTATTATTTTAAGAACAAGTTAATTCACAGAAGAACAGGTAGACGAATGATCTATGTGACTTTGAACTAGTCCCGTTGCGACCTTTGCAACCAACCACTCCTCAACCACGTTGCTAACCCTACTAGTCCCTGAGTTGAGAGTTGTCGACAGACATACTGACGAACGGACAGGAGAGTTGTCGACAGACATACTGACGAACGGACAGGAGAGTTGTCGACAGACATACTGACGAACGGACAGATAGAACGGCATTATATGCCTTCTCATCTTGGAGCTACAATCAGTGCTGAAGCCTTAATGGAATAGATGTATAATATGTAGAGTAAAAATGGGAAGATATTAAGAGTGAGTGTTAATTATTAATTCATTTCTAAAAAAAATGTGTCACGAAATGACTCTAAATGAACAGAAAGGTCCTCAGATCGATTCGTTAGTTTGAATTTCCAATAAATAGTGCTAATTAGAAAGTAAATCAGTTTCTAGTAACTAATGAAAACACTGTTTACTCAAATCTTTACCTCCTGAACACAACACATTACTTGGTACATTATATCCTTTTGCATTTCTTCTGTACACTACATACACCAAGGAAAGCGCTTGGGCTTGTGCACTATACGAGTATGTTAGAAACTTATAATTATATATCATCTCGGTTCTAGTAATACATTTCTTAGATAACGTTTATTCCTTGCATCAACACTTCACTTTGTCACTAACATTGTAAATAGAAAGAAAGATGTTTATATTAGCAAATCCGAGAGTAAAGTGATATTCAAGGGATGATATGCACGAACACATGTTTGAACAAATATATATTTCGGTCCAGTAACACAATATAAAGTTCGCATGCAGTTTCCGGATTTTGCAACTGTAAGTAAGATAGGTATCAAAATATTCTTTATAATAATGAGAGGAAGACGATTGCTTTAAACCATTATATTAAAAACTATTTCAAAGAATCTTAACAGGATATATAACTGCACGATAAAACTTGTGTGTATGAACACTGAATGGCATAACAGGAAGTGTTTTTGTTTACTGAACAAAAACTCTTTTTCAAATGTTGCGTTCACTCATGCGAAAGGAAGTCAGGGTTGGAAGTCACGAACAACGTTGGGATTACATAAGATGGTGATACTAATAAATTCAGAACATATAGTTGAACTAAAATTCATTGAATGATCCTGGACGTTAATTCAATATTCCATACGTAACAATGAATTTTGTTCTCTTTTAAATCAATTTATAAGTGAGTTTATATTTAGCAGGCTTACCATTTCTTTTCTCTTCTAACTATGAGATATACTCAAGAGAATTGTTTCTCTAGGCGTCGTTATACTGAATAATATTCATCAGAATATGCATATGCCACACAGTAAAGTACTTTCCTGGTATTTGAATTCCTGTTTTGATTTAATTTAATAGGGGATAATATCATATATATTGATTCTAAACTATTAAATTCAATGATCCTCTTTGAATTAAATTTCAGTACAAGTTGAGGATTGAATATATACACACTCAGTTCATTAATTTGCTTCCTTCGTGAAAATTACGTACCAGATCTAGAAAAACGTACTTGTTTTGTATAATAGACTTGTGTCTCTGTACGTTCCCTTTAAGAAGGGAATATGTCCTTACAAATGGAATTTTATCACGTCAATTCAAATGAACTCTCGTTTTGTTGTTTGCTGTCGTGTTTTGTTAACTATTAGCTTACTAGATTCATCCACATATTCTGACATGTAAACATCATTCGAAAATATTAATGTATAGTTGTGGCTTTTTTATCATAATAATATAATTCTGTTTTAATTTAAACTTCCAAAGCAATACACAATCAGTAAACACATATAAATAATGTATATGTCAATGTTAATCTTAAAACGTTGAGACATTACGCAAAGTGATCACTGTTATTTAAAATGAAATATCGCAAAAGATGCATCATCAGTTGTATTTACCCTTGTTACATTACAAGTAAGAAAGATGTAGGCTAGAAGAGTAATTTTTAGATCAGGACTTTCTCATATAGGACTGTAGGAAAATCTTAAAGTCATCCACTTTCGACAATGGTTTTATATACGTACAATACATAAAACGTATAAAATATATCGGCGTATTTTAAAAAATGCATATTCTCGTTGTTGTATTTTTTAAATAATTTTACTGTTGTGCACGTACAGCACAAGTAGTGTTTTCATGATCTTATGTCTTTTAATGGTGGTTCTACAATTGGCACCATCAATCACATGGAATTCATTACTTGAGCCCCGCATTTCTGCAGCGAATTCTTTAATTCATGAATAACTTTAATTTGTTCCAAAAGAAATTTGCTCTAAAGCGTTAGAATACTATTTGCAAAGAAGTGCCTTGTCTATTAGTTTTCCTTTTGTATCCAGATGTTTGGTATTTTAAAATAAAAATCTTATCTAAACTCTTAATTAAGTATTACACATTTAAAGTCAACATGGTTTCATAATCCCCTGTTATTGGATATTCGAAATATTGTAAACGTATACATTTCAAGTCTTAGTCACTTAAAAACATTTACAGAAAATACAATTATTCCAGAATTTTAGATGGGTTTTCCTTTTCTTAAATTGTCTATCACTACGAGTTAGTAAATATCAAGTTGTTCAATTGCCCATTTAAAGCTTGGTATGGTGATAGATAGCCACAAGTTTGACATGGCATAAATGATAAGAAACCCACGAACAGGTTGGGAACCAGATGACAGAAACACAACTGTGGCTTAATTTACCTAGCTATGAGGCATACCTCTTCGTGATGGGTTACAAACCCATTTGTGAGTGGTAAAGCCATTGTGGAGCAACGTAGGGCTGCAATACATTTACATATTAATTTATACTTTACATCAGAGCTGCAACTAATCACAAGGTCAAATTTTATTATTGTTCAGTGTATAAACTATAAAGCATTACTCTAGATTTGAGATTTTGCTAAAACGGATTGGTTGTCTCATGTGACAAGATCCCCAATCATTTACGTTAAATCTTTCTTTCCCAATGAAACAGGCACATATAAGAATCAACTGTTTTGTGAAGTATGTCCAGGGTAAGGAAAACTAATGAATTACAGACAAGTAGGTCTCCAGAGAATTGACGAAAAGCCGCCAGGCTCGATATTTCTTCGCGTTGCGTGCAATGATTGTCATTCCCCGTAGAGGATCAATAGTAGTATATGCAGAGTATTATAAATATACAAACTCTTACAGGTGAGAAACAATGTGGTCAGAGGGCGGGTTGATAGAAAATCTTGCCGGAATGCTGTAACAGCCACGATTAATGTGAGAAACCAGTATACCTTTACTTGTGATCTCTCTATGGCAATGTTTTCCAACCTTTTTGCCAATGGAATGCTTTCAGTTGATACGTCACTTCACGGGCCATCGTAGACTAAGCAGTACTATATTGAATTTAACCTCGGTAGCTCAAATAACGTGTGCGTAAAGGAAAGAATGAAAGAAAACCTGATTAGTAGAAATGTGAGCTTAATTATTACTAAGTGTAAGTGTAAGCTCCCAAGCAGTTTACTGTGTGAAGTGCCGTATGGGACTGACATTGGAGAGATATAATTTTTAGTGTATACTACTAACAAGAATAAAGTCGAAAATGAAACAAGGAACAGGCTCTGTATCGCTTTGATTTCAGACTCAAAATGAATTTACATGCAGACGCACCTTTATTTATAACCTCGGAAAAGCATTCAATATCCTTCCGCAAGATACATGTAGTTTACAATTTACAGGATAAAACACAAATAACTTTTGATCAGAAATATCCTTTATAATTCTATAAATTTGTAGTGAAATATTGTTTCTTTAATTTTCAATGTTTGCTTCTAAATAGTTCTTTAGCTACTATGCATAAATTATAATTATACACCCTTGGTCCGTTTCTAAGATTCAATTCGGAAATCATTATGTTTGATAATAAAACTTTGACTCATAATTGTGAATCAAAGACATCTAGACATTTACTTCCAGTATAACATTCTGCATAAAAATGGAACATTGAAATAAATGTTTAAAAGAACATTTAAAATATAAATAGAAGCAAGAGTAAACTAAAGAACAGAAAACATAAGTGACGAAATTCGAATAGAAAACAATGACCTACGAGCAGGTAATAGACGAAGTCTATTCCCCTTCAGTGAGGAAACATTCTCAAAGATTGCAAAATTCTGGAAAAATTTTGAATGATTTTGATAAAAGCTTTTATTGCATTTCATAAATTTCTTTGACTGATGATTTACTTTTCAATTCTACACTTTATATTACTTTAACATTTAATGATTATATCACCACACTTCACTATTGTATAACTTTTTACACTTCACTGTTAACTTACTTTTAACATTTCACTGTAATATCAGTTGTCACTGCTTCATTATCACTATTCCTCTTTCTTCGAGAATTTAAGGAGAGTAGGTGGTAAGGACTTCACTAGCACTGGGGCTATTGGAAAAAGTGGGCAATTCTGATTACTTCACAAATCTTCTGAACTTGGGAGGTAGACGTTAAGTTGAACTGGTACCGTCCAACTGATGATCGGGCTTCTAAGTTCCTTAGAAGCGCATGATGTTCTTTTGTGGATTACTTTTCTTCGTTCTTGTCCTCCTCCCCACACTGGCCAGGATTGTATCGTAGATATCCCAACATTTCTTACAGGTTTCGTCACTACATACAATGGATGGATTAATGTGGTATCTTCGGAATTTTGGTTTTCAGTGATCTAGGACACTGGTATTGACTAAACTCCTCCTCCTGAATCTATTCTAGTTCCTTTTCTTCACTGACTACTTCAAATATTGACATTAGATGTTTAAAACGGATACATTGGACTTTGCGTTATATGCTGCATTCACTTGTGACTTCTTGTTCTCACTGTTTTGCTGAGTGATTTCAGGGTCATCTTTAAACAGTTGACTAGGGTAATTGATTCCTGTTTCTCCCTAAACTTCTCCTCACTGCTTTCCTTGGAATTTGTCGTTGGGGTGCCGGAATCAGTGATAACCTGCACTGTACTTCTTTATTGGCCGCCATCAGGGTGATTCGTCAACATCGGTATTCTATATTATTTTTTTAAAATTTATCAAAGGATTTTTGTCCAATAATTATATGAAACGCATATCAATTGAGCACGAATTGACCAAGGTTTTTTATACAGTTATCCGTTAGTTGTATATTGGCAGTGATTTTTCCTCTAGTTGTCAAATCGAGCCTGTTGACTGATTTTAATTTGAGTTTCGGCATCTATCATATCAAGTTGGGCTGATGGATAATTTGTTTCATTTTCCTATAGAAAGGTTTACTCGTTAAGAACTAGCTTACTCCTGTATCAAATAAGGCAATTGTAGGGATTTCGCCGCTTTCAGTTTTGATACTAATTAGTCTTTTATTCCCGATATATTAGTGTTTATATTAGTGCTTTAAACATATGTAAAATTTTGTGATCCTGCTTACTTCTAACTCTTCTCACTTGATTTTCATCACTCAAGGTTATCTTCGTTCTTTCTGATGAATTACTTTGGTGTAAGCTGGTTCCTTTTGGTGCTTCTTCACTGTTTGCCTGTGATCTTCGGATGTCAGGTAAAGTTTTGAACTCAATGTTACCTCCCTGACTACAATGATTCTAGTTCTTATCAATATTATCTTCATTTGACTGTAGATAAACATTCACATTTCCGTTATTGCTAACTCCCCTTCGGATTCTTGGACGTCCTATTACCATATTTTTAATACTTTTATTTCCATTATTGCGTTATGATAATTTTTATCTTCTCTTTTATCAATAAATGTTGGATGTTGATCAAGGTTGGTTTGGTTGTTGTTACTAGATCTAAATCCATTATTTCTTCTGGAGATAATTCTATCTTGTTTAGCTAGAAATTCTAATAGTTCTTCAGTAGAATAATGATTGGTGCCCATTAACACCTTCTGTACTTCGAACGGCAGGACATCTCCAGCTTCACGGAATAGCTCTTTTCCAGTTATTGTTGGATATATTCGTGGCATTTTTGGAGTGTATTGAGCTATCTCCTGCTTCATGCTTATGGCGTTAGCTCAATCCATAGAATGTTCTCTAGCTAGCTTGCCTTCTTTTACTTTCTACTTTTTCTCTGCTGGAGTACTTGCTTATGAATTTGTCGCAGAAATCACGGTAACTGTGGGTTTGATTCTTTATTAAGTTGAATCATCCATCTGCACTACTGGTCATCGCTCTTCTAAGAATATATAAACAGTTTTTTTCTACTACTCCCAAGATCTTGAAGTAATAGGACAATTCCTCCAAGATCTTGGTTCGTATTTCTTGGTGGATGTTTCCTTTCCATTTAGGAACCTGATTTATACCTTTAATCCTTGCTTCTCTAGTTTCTGTTCCACTTCCTAGGGCATGCATAAGTCCTTGAACGAAATCTGGCCTCCGGTCATCTTTAGGGAATGCCCTCACACTTGTTTCATCGAATTCTTCAGGATGCTGCGCTATATTTGAATTCCTGGGATACCTTTCTCGTTTTTCTATTGCTCCCGGGGTAGTTATTGGTGGGGACGATGTTTGGATATGACCTTCTAACAATGTTGTTTTAAGTTCTATTGCATCTCCTTCGGTTGCATCTTCTCTTTAATTTCTCGATCTTTTTCCTTTACACATTGCATCGTCATGGCATTCCTCTGGATATCTCCTCTATGGAGTTCCATTTATTGTTAGATCTCTTGATATGGGTATTTAATCTGTCAATAAAGTAAATGAAATTGAAGTTGCACTCGTCGTGGTACTCGTGCATCTTCTTCTGCAGGTCCACATCACCCTTCTTTAGGTCGTCAAATTTTGGTCAAGGTTACTAAAATTGCATGTCTTTGTCTTTCCTTAAATCATCAAATTTCAGTAATAACTGCTGTAGTAGGGAAACACTAGTACTTATTTCTTATTTATCCCCTTGATTCGGTCTCTATTCTTACTATTTCCTGCTCCATCTGCTTTGGCCATCTGAGCCAATATTTATTTATTTCTCTGCCTAGTACTCCTGCTTTTCGGGGCACTCTCTAGTTCCGACTCTATCCCAAGTACATTATCACAAAAAGCAAATGTAACTTATCACAAAATTGTAGAAATATTGCTGAGCCACTCTCATAAATTGCTGCATTTTTTTTAACTATATTAAAAATCGATATCTTGCCTGCTCATAATATACCAAGGCACGCAATAGTACCGTGATCCGACCCATAATTTACTAAGAGTGTTGTGAGACGGGTAAGCAGAACCGTCAAATTTCATTGTGATCCCCTGGGTAGATCTCCTACCCGCACAGACAATCGTGGAAACGATAAATATAATTTGATTCTGACCCATATTTTATTATTTATAAAATTAACACACTTTTTAAAAACTTTATCTAACATCAGATCAAGAATAAATGAGAATTAGGTATGTTTCTTTCTTCTAGTAAACAATAACCTTTACGTCTCTATTTGTCTGCAAGTGCGTTGTTTACCACAGTATTACATGACCCAACGATGCCTATAACTTTATAAATATTTTCAGAAGATATTAATTTTACATATGGAGATAGTTCAGTATGAATTATGAAGAGCGACGAGAGGCCTACTCTAAAATAATTTAATGTTTAGAGAAATAAATTGTATGCAGAAAATGTTAAATAATGCAAGGCAACATGTTAGGGACATTGGTAACCAGAAAACTAGGTCTTATTTTTCATGTTGGCTCTTGAATATTGCATCACATTGAATCAGAATTTGATGTCACACAGCGTTACGTACTCTAATACAGGTGACGACTGTGTGAGGCAAGATCAGAAGAAACTTCGAAAATTCATTTTATAACATGAACTTCAGAAAATTGTATAAGAACCTATGTAAGGGAAAAGTGACAGGTCGGTTATACCTAGGCTCTTGTCACTGACAGAAACTCTTTTGTTTTGAGATTTCTTCCCTTTACATAGAGTGTCAAGGGCGTTTTATTCTTCAGTTGTAAACATGGAATTTGTCACATTTTAAATATTGATCTAAATCGTAGTAACAGTTAAACTTAGGTTTTACTTTTCAGTATGTTGCATATTCAAGTTGAGTTATTTAGATTTAATTTTTCACCTTCATAACAAATTAAATACTTATGCTTTACCAACATAACAACACACACATGACACAGCTATGCCAACATTTAGTCCATTGTTGTTCTCAGTCAATTTTGATACTTGAACCCGAACCCGAGTCAATTTTACACCTCACGCTTGTACTTGACATGCTATTTAGCAAGAACTGATCAATTCTATAATTTTAAATCAACCCAAGTGTTTGCGATTTTTTTTGCACATAATTGATTTAATTATTTTTCCGACGTCAAACGTCATTTCACCTACGCATACGAGTAGCTGCAAGCCAGCTCAAATGTTGCTGGCCAATTGTACTACCAAGGTGATTTTTTTGTGAGTTTCAGTCTTAATGAACTGGCTGTAAGTATATTTAGTTTGTCACTGTTATGGACAAGAACAATCTAACTTGGAAACATTACGATTTTATGAATTTGAGTTATGAAACTGCTTAGGAGCATTCGATAGGATATCCAGAGAAAACTCTGAAAACAGATACTTTTAGCTGCGGAACTTTAATAGGCATACAGAAAAATGGCGTCAAAATTAAAGAAAACACCTATGCACGTGCACGACAAAAGTTAAGAGAATGCGATTGGGCCAGGAACGAAGATGTCTTTGTTTTTTAAAAAAATCAGTCCGGGATAGGGCTACTTGATGGTTATTTTTTATTTTAGATTTAGTTCTCACACCACATAGAACAAATTATTGGTGGTAAGAGTATAGCAACAGGAAAATGATTGCATCTATCTACACAAATGTGAAGCAAATAAATTCCTATTGATTTTCATACTCATGGAACTGCAATATATATAAGAGCTTTAGTAATTCAATGTAGTAGATTCATTGTGAAGTACAATATATTATATGGCTACTCTTTTGTGCCCTGTTTAGTGAACACGCAAATTTTACAAAACATTGTCTTTTCTTAAAACCAATCCGTTGTGATTCCGTTTAAGAAGGGAATAAAAACGAGTAGAAAAGTTATCTTTAAAACCATATGGACTGGAATTCGAACTTTCCACAGAACTAAATTCAAGAAGTCTACGAAGCATGGCGGCCTTACCAAAAATAGGGGAGTGGCAGGAAAGGCACAGTGCACAGTTGGTGCTGTTGTGGATAGGGAATGCCGAAAATCAGCGAGGTCCAGGCAACAAGGATACCATGGAACGAAAGCTACAAGTCATCTTGGAAAGAATCACTAAGATGGAACCGGCAATACAAAAGAAAGGAAACATAGTCTGTAAAATTGACAGGATTGAAGCAAAGATGAACCAACTAAAGTAGAAGAAAAGAGCCTACAGAATAAGAGCGTTAAGGAGGAGACCGAGTTACTACAGAGAATACTGGTAGAGTTGGAGGCAAAACAAGACTATCTGGAAACCAAAGTAAGAGAAATAATTTGATTTTTCGCAATTTAGATGTGCAGAGTGAAGGTTAAGCATCGTGGAAGACTGTGAGGCTGCAGTGAAGGCAGTGATAGTGAATAAAGTAGGTGTGGATATAAATAATAATGACATTGAACGAGCACACTTTATCCCGTCGGGTCGCAAAATATTTTATATTGTTGTGAAATTTTTAAGCTACACCGAGAAGAAGGAAGTGCTAGACGCCAAGTCCAGGCTCAAGCATAGTAACATAGTAATTCACGAACAGTTTTTGAAAAAAAAAAACACAGGAACTTAAACTATGTTAACAGCACGAAAAGAGGGGAAATATGGCACATTAGTGTTTAACGAACTGAAAATAGACGGAGAAATGTTTAAAGCAAACTTAGCAAAGAATCAAGTTTATAAAGCGAGTGGTGTTACTAAGCGCGGTGAAAGTGAATATTCTAGTGCAATTGGCAACACTCAGGAGGTCAATGCAAGTGGTGACAAAGAACATCCGAACACCGTAGATAGATGGTTATGCTCCAGAGGTCCAAGGGAAGCGGGAGTACGACGCGGCAAAGCAGCAGCAGAAAAGGATTAGGATCACGTAGGCACCACCCCCGAAGTCAGCAGCAGAAAAGGATTATGATCACATATGCACCCCCCCGAAGTTAGCAGGAGAAGTAAGTGCACAGTACTGTATCAGAGATAATACGAGGTTAAAGACATTGAAGATAT
>JAGDQP010033755.1:0-20504 GCA_022664845.1 Lepisma saccharinum | reverse complement strand
TATATTTCCGGAGGAATGTTTCTGGTAACTGATACTCTATTTTCCGCTTTTCTAAAAATTGTAGATTGTGTATTTTTGAGCCATTTTAGTAACTAATGACTTCGGCCCGTCTCGGGAGCCTTAGCTGTTAAGTTTAAAATCCACAAACAAACATCCATGCCCCAGCCGACATTCGAACCCGGGACCTTTAGGTCGCCGGATAACCGCCGCTAACCGCTCTACCGCCAGGTCGGCTTTTTGCTTTTCTGTCGCTACAAATTAAAGTATTGATGGACATATGAATAAGGTTTTTTAGACTTTCACGGCTTTTAGACTTTTAGAAAATATTACTCATGATTTCGTTTCTTTTTCAAGTCATGCAAAAATTTGCCACACTGACGTTTCGAACACCCAAAATCATGTCTTATTGTTTACTAACAGAACCCTAAACTACTGGTACGACATTCCGTAGAGTGCCAAGGACTGCAAGAGGGCTTTTAGTTCGGCCTGAACCTCAGATGCTTGAATGCAATAAATAAAATTCAAATTCAAACGGCTTTTAGCAAGGTAGTGCTTAGTCAGCGCATCGGCTCCCATCGCAGTTGTATTTTGGGTCCCATGACCTAAGTTTGCTACTTCTTGCATTCAAGGTATCTCCCCAATATTTATCACGATACTACACAAGTACCAAAATTCTGAGAATCGAAACCGGAACTGCTCGCACTAAGGGCGAGAACGTTAATCATGTGGATATCTGGGAGCCCACACACCCAGAGGCGGCGTTAGGTGAGCGCGGGGCCTAGGGCAATAATGACCCCGCGGGCCAGCCAAAGTACAAGTAAAAATCGCTGAGCGCCGAAATGTTACATCTAAAGCCAATAAAGCAGTAAGCAACTTCCCCCTAAATGCTTCCTCTCACTTCTTCCTTTCATTCCTAAATTTATTACTAAATATTCTCTTTTTTTTAATGGAAAACGGTTTCTTATGAAAAAAATCCGACATAATTTATTTAAAGAGAGTACAATATATTTTAAAAACTGCATTGCTAATTACAAGTGCTTCTTTATTCATTTCCATTTCACATTACGTTTCGCATGGAAACTATACAAACTAGTTTATTTGTAAACTTTTTTTTTAGAAATCAACTTTTATATCACTGAGTAAGAAAAATATCAACTCGGAATGCGGGGCCTCCCTAAGCGCGGGGTCTGGGGCGGTTGCCCCAGTTGCCACCCCCAAACGCCGCCTCTGCACACACCATCAAATATATAGAAATAAATCTTGACTGGAACAAATTCTGGGACCACGGCATGCTTTCCCTTTTAGATTTCCGAACCGTATAAACTCGTGCAAGAAAGTGGAGAATCATAATTAACATAAACGGGAGAGTCCATGGTTTGCAATGGGTCCCAGCACGCCAAAGATCCAAAGTAGTAACTGTCGCTATCACCTTCATGCACGTGGCTTTTAAAATATTAAATTTAATAAAATATTGGGAAGGACAATATTAGAAGAGATCTTCGAGAAGTAGGTGTTCGTGATGAAAACTGGCTTGATACTGCCCAGGATAGAATCCAATGGCGAACGTTTGTTACTGCGGCGATGAACTTGCGAGTTAGTTAGTTAGTTAAATAAAATATTAAATTTTTTAGAAATCACGACTGCCTGATGAAATGTTGACTGCTACAGTGAGAAACCTCTCTTATCTATACTCTTCCAATTTCAAATATTGTCAGTTCCAATATAAATAAGAGAAAGCGCACCCACAACTGCGATGCTAAACATTTCATCTGTGACTAGAGGTTAAAAAATCATATAGGAAGTATCATATTATCTTGACTAAGGGAATGGTTTGAGATCTCTTTTTTATCTTTGGTGACAAAAGAAGCTCTTTTAATTATTGTCTGTTTGTATGTGTGTTTGTGCTTGTCTGTACGGCACGCGTTCGAGTACTAAAGTCTGGCAGCATTGCCTCGGGCCATTTTATCGCGAGGACTTTTTGAAGCAGGGCACTTTTGTCACGGGGCCCTTTTGACTCGGGCCCTTTTGACCCGGGCTCTTTTGTCGCGGGGCCCTTTTGACTCGGGCCCTTTTGACCCGGGCCCTTTTATGCAACTTGTGGGAGTTATGGTTAGAAAAATAATTTATTACTAGGTTTTGTTTGGGTGAAATGCAGTTTCACTTTTCGGAATATTTAGTTGATCTTTACCGGTGTTTTTATGTTGAAAGTTTACTTTTTATGTGTTATTAAAATTTCCAACAAAACTTGTATGGTGTCCTTTCTGGACGTCTGGCTGGCGGTATTTGCTTGTTATCTCAGCTTTTTAGGTGTAGGCGTCTCATCTTTCAGTTTTGTTGGTTGCTTGTAGCTTTGTCTTCAGCAAGTCTAGCAAGAAATCCAATTGGCGAATTGGATCACTTTATTTGTGGCCTCTAAAATAAACCAGACCTTGCATTCTACCAAAGTGAATTCTCACTCTTCTTCCAACTTCGATACTAACTGTATGTAATGTTGGTAACCTCATTATTGATACTTGGTTCCCCTCTGCGCAAAATACCTGTGATGTTATCTTCGAAACTGGCTGGTACTTTGGTGAGCCGAGCCAAATTAAATTAAAATTCAATTTAACTGGCTGGTGCTTTGGTTCTCAGGTTTCTGGAGCCTTCTTAAGGATCTACCATCTCGTATCCATTTCCTAATTTCTAACTCGTATTGCAGGGCAGGAAGCCTTTTGTACAGCTACTTGTGCAGTGTTCTGAAGCATTCCTTCTGGGCACCTCTTAACTTTTATTTTGGCCTAGAGGCACCAGCTTAGTCTGTAACAGCCTAGTTTACTGTTCCATTTTTATTTTTCTTCCCCTTTTATTTCTTTGTAATGTTCTGTTTCCTTTCATGCTCTCCCTATATTTTTCTCTTTGATTGGTTTTAGTCACGCTTTGGGCGTGTTTCGTTTTAGTTTTCCGTTTTGTTTTCTGTCTTTATCTATTCAGGTTTTCGTTAGTCACGAAGCACTGACTTGGATTTAGTGCTTTATTTTGATTGGATCCTAGTCAATGCTTGGCGTTGTGTTTCTTACTGATTGGTGTGAATCAGCATTCTTCTCCGGTTGATGGGAGAACTGCTCTCCCCTTCATGTTAGTTCGTTCCAATTTCACAGACCCAAAGGATGGATGTGTGGGCTTTTCCGTCATTTGTATCTCCTGAGCCCTAACTACAAATCGGTAAATATATGGCAAAATTTAGCTAAACTGAAGAATATTCCGATGTTATTTCATCTGTTCCGGAGGATTATATTAGTAGTTATTACAATAATAAAATGCGATACGAGTACTAACCAGACATTTCATCTCGATAAATTTATTTCGAAATTTTCACTGCAATAAAATTATTATTTTGATTTTAAAGATTGTCAATATGGGTAATGTGTTCTAAATTCAGTATGGGGCCGCTATTAACCGAATTCCTACATTTTAAGTATCGGGTCATTCAATTATAGTAATCAATTGCCAACGTTAGTCTCCCAGTTTCCATTTACATTTAAAATTCTCGGTTAGCCATGTTAACAGCTAACATACATCACCGCAATTAGTCAAATCAACGACAATGTTTCTTCGACCATTTTTACATGCAGTTTTTGATAATATTGGACTTCAATTGTAAATTTAAAACCTCGAAATGATTATTTAATATTGGTTTCAACTACAGCCACAATGCTCCGTTTAATTGTAATATTTGTAACATTATTATTGCATACTCCAATATTTATTCAAAGATTAATTCGTCTAATGTAGTATACAGCTGTCATGACGTCACACCTGCTTTAAGGCAAACTGGCTTCTTTCGTCAAGGTATGTTTTGTATAATAACTCAAATTCTGTATAAAATAATGTGGTAAAACCTTTTCCAAATTAAATAGCAATGTTTTTGGATTATATCGCGAAAATTGCAGTAAAAATTATTAATTATTATAGAAATTATGAACATTTTTATCTGCGAAACCAACTTTTGTTTTCACTTAATTCATAATGTGTAAAATATAGAAAATACGAATTTGTTTTATTTCGACAGCTCAAGCTTTATTCTGTTCTTAATGAAATTATTACCTCCGAAAGCGAATATTGTGTAAAATCCGATAAATAAATTGAAATTTTGAAATCTTTATATTTCCTCAAACACTTTAAGTTTCTTTTCAAAGAACATAGTCTATACCTATAGCCATACATCTCAGTTAACTAGGTATTACGTAAGGTATTAGTTGAGTAACTATATACAGTGTGTGATATTATTTGTGTTGTGCAGTGATTTAATTAACGTTTACTATGATAATAATCTAAATTTAACTACGTTATCCATAATTAAGTGAATTTTGAAAGCAATTGATACTAATTTATTTCTCTATTTCGGTTATCTTAGAGTTTTGATATATGCGTTTTAATTAGATTAGGTTTGGTTCATAAATCTGTAGGCCAGTGGCAGGATTCTTTTGTCAGCTGTGATGTGAAATATTGGGAAAAGAACTATATATTGAATTCTGCAGATACAGCGTTATGATATATGAAGTGACTCCATTAAGTGATATGTGTGAAGAGATTATTTGCATTTGCGATAGATAATGACACGACGTTTAGGTTAGATTTTGACCGCCGTTCATTGTGTTCGTCGTTTTTATTTCAGGAATTGCGATTCCAGACTACAGGTGTGGGCCCTACTAAGGTAAAGGTAAGACATGGTCGTTTGCCACCCTGTAGTAAGTACTTCGAAGTGATTAAAGATGCAATTTGAGTCACACATGAATTGTTATGCGTATCATTGTATGAAATCATTCCCAAGTACAGATTTTCGTTTCTTTCTTTGACTATCGCTAACCTAAACCAGCTGGTACTTCAGAGTATGAACCGACAATCTAATTAAAAAGATTGGAGGTGTCGCCTTATCGGTATTTCCTCCCTCGTACAGCTTTACTGTCTTTTAGCAGCAATCACAAGGATTTGGAATCCTCTTCCCAGATAATCTTAAATCTGTAAGACATTTCTGCACCGCTCGTCTGGGGTGTAGAAAATATTTGGAGCTAGAGTGTAGTCAGATGTGTTGCGCGGATACTCTAGGCTCCTGGCGACCCTATTGTTATTCCTGGGTTGTGGTGTTACAAGTCCATTCTGGCTCGCTGCAGACTTGCCGGTAGGGTCAACATTGCTATTTCGCTTCTCTCTTCATTGTTGTCTTGTTGTCCAACCCCCATGTGCTATACATCGTCCAAGCTGTGGTTCAGATCTGGCAGGTTCATGGAGATTTCTGCTTTAAGTGTGTCCATATTCTACTAAACTTCAGCTTTTATCAAGATCGTTTTATAGGCGAGGTTTGGTTTAGTACTTACAAGGAAAGGGTCACTCAGATCACCCCGAAACCCTACTTCAAATTTCGTACACAAGTAGGTCAGCCACAAAGAGATTACCACACAAAAATTAGCTGCCATTTTGAAGTTCAAGACCTTTGAATAAAGGAGTAAAGTTTGGATGCGGTATCTAATACAGTGCTTGTCAAAGTTCCAAAACTGCTTAATATCTCGGTTAGAATGCCTTTTTTGAAAACTTGAAAGCGACAAATGTTGCAGAGCTATCGGATGGGCTAGCCCATTAAAATGTGTGGGGCCCAACTTTGATTTTTTAAATTGGAATCCCCATCTTTTATTGCAGATTTTGTATCTATGGAAAAAACTAAATCAGAATATGTCCTGCTAAAAACTGTAGAATGTGAGCCCTACATGGCCGGAAAGTAGATTAATAGTGAAAAGTGTTAAAGGCTCCGGAACGGCTAAATATCTCGGTTGCAATGCATTTTTGTAATTTGAAAGAGACACAGGTTTCAGAAAATCAATAGAGCTATAGGATAGGATAGCCAATCAAAATGTGTGGAGACCAAATTTGATTTTTTAAATGAGAATCCCCAGTTTTATTGCAGATTCTGTATATACGGATAAAATAAATAAGAATATGTCCTGTTCATAACTGTAGGATATAAGGCTTTTCAGATTACAGACATAACTCAGTATGTGGTTCTGGATATATATGAGTTAAAAGTATTCGTCTAATTGTGTTTCTTTCCAAGTACTTTGCATTGTTTGTATATCGATTTAATGTAGCAAAGAATTGCGCGCTTGCTTCTTGTTTTAAACTATAACTAGCTTTGATTCGCTGGGGGGGCTGCGCCCCCTTTATCGTAACCAGAGTATCTGGGGCAATGCACGCCCATGGCGACGATCTGCCTTTCCTCGGTTGGGGCTGTGCCCCCACAGGGTAGGTTTATCCTCATTTATTGTAACCTACTCGTGATGGCACACCCTCATACCAAATTTCGTTTCTCTAGTTTCAGTGGTTTGAAAAATGGGTTTTTGGGCAGCCATTTTGGATTAAAGATAACGACTTTTTTCACGTTTTCTTATATTGTCGTGACCTACTCGTGTTGGTACACCTTCATAGCAAATTTTGTTTGTCTGGCTCGAACGTTTTGGAAAATGGGTTTTGGGGTGCCCATTTCGGATCCAAGATGGTGATTTTTAAAACAAAAGTTGTAATATTTTCTTAAACTACTCATGACAATACACCTTTGTGCCAAATTTCATATTTCTAGCGCAAACGGTGTGAAAAATGAATTTTTGGTCCGGCATTTGGATCCAAGATTTCATCTTTGGATACATTTTCTAATATGTTCGTAACCTACTAGCGATAATGTATTCTCATACTAAATTTGGTGTTTCTAGGGTAGAGGTTTAGGCTATGTATTTTATACTACAATATGTTTGGCGGGCATTTTGGATCCAAGATGGCGACTTTTTTTTTATCATTTTGCAATATTTTACTAAACTACTCTTGGTCATACACCTTCATACGAAATTTCGTATCTCTAGCTCAAACGGTGCGGTCCGCCATTTTGGATCCCAGCTGGCGTCTTTGAAGACATTTTTAATATTTTCGTAACCTACTAGTGATTTTGTACGTTATACCAAATTTCCCTTCTATAGCTCCAGCCGTTTAGGCTGTGTATTCGATACAACAATGGGTTTTGTGGATATTTTGAGTGCAAGATGGCGACTTTTTCAAAATGTCGGAATTTTTCCTTTACCTACTTTTGGTCATACACCTTCATACCAAATTTCTTGTTTCTAGTTTCAGTAGTTTGGCCTGGGAAATATGATCAGTGTCAGTGAGTCAGTCAGTGAGTGACCATGGGCCGCTTTGCTTTAATGCGGGCGCAGCATCCAGTCCCTCGCGAGGGCTGCACCCCAACTTGGGGGTTTTGGGGGTTGCGCCCCTTTTATCGTAGCTACTCTCTTTGGGCACCTTTCCCTCATGGTGCCAATCTGCTCCCAACAACCCGGAAGGGGGGAGTTTCGCCCCCATATTGAAGGTTTGCCCCATTTATTCTAACCTACCCGTGATGGTACGCCTTTATACTGAATTTCGTTTTTCTAGCCTCATTGGTTTTAAAAATGAGTTTTGGGGTCGTCATTTTAGATTAAAAATGGCGACTTTTTAACATTTTCTTTTATTGTCGTGACCTACTCCTGATAGTACACCTTCATACCAAATTTCATTTCTCTAGCTCGGACGATGTGGAAAATGATATTTGGGAGGCCATTTTGAATCAGAGATGGTTACTTAATTGATGGTCAGAGATGGTTTCAACATTTTTTCTTAATCTACTCTTGATGACACACCTTTATGCCAAATTTCGTATTTCTAGCTGAAACGGTGTGGAAAATGTTTTTGGGCCCACCATTCTGGATCTAAGATGGCGTTTTTGGAGACATTTGGTAATATTTTTGTAACCTACTAGTGATAATGTACCACCATACCAAATTTCGTTTCACTAGCTCGAGCGGTTTTGGCTGTGTATTCTATAAAACAATGAGTTTGGCGGTCATTTTTTAGTCAAGGTGGCGACTTTTTGAAATTGAAATATTTTCCTAAACTACTCTTGTTATTACACCTTTGTATCAAATTTGATATCTAGCTCAAACGGTGTGAAAATTGATTCTTAGCTCCGCCATTTTGGGTTCAGTATGACGTCTTTGGAGACATTTGGTAATATTTTCGTAATCTACTAGTGATAATGTACCACACCAAATTTCGTTTCACTAGCTTCAGCGGCTTGGGTGTGTATTCTAGATATAAAACAATGAGTTTCGCGGCCATTTTTTAGCCAAGGTGGCGATTTCTTGAAAATGTAATATTTTCCTAAACTACTCTCGATATTATATATTGTGCCAAATTTGGTATCTCTAGCTTAAACGCCGTGGAAAATGGATTTTAGGTCCACCATTTTGGATTCAATATGGCGCCTTTGGAGACTTTTGGTAATATTTTCGTAACCTACTAGTGATAATGTATCACATTAATAAATTTCGTTTCAGTATCTCCAGCCGTTTGGACCAAATGTTTTGTGAACGAAAAGTTCTTTGGACGAAATGTCCTGTGGACGAAAAATCTGTTGGACCAAAAGTCGATTGGACGAAATGTCCTGTGGACGAAAAATCTGTTGAACCAAAAGTCGATTGGACAAAATGTCATGTGCACGAAAAATCCGTTGGACCAAAAATCGATTGGACGAAATGTCCTGTGGACGAAAAATCTGTTGGACGAAATGTCTTGCGGACGAAATGTCAAGTGGACGAAAAATCTGTTGGACGAAATGTCGCGTGGACAAAATTTCGTTGGACGAAATGTGGTATCACCAGATGAAGTAGTGCAAACCGAGACAGTATGTACAATATGGATTCCTGTTCAGCCACAAGTTAAAGAAAATACAAATGCTGAGATAAAGCAGGTTACTAGAGTAGCTACGGCTAAATTCGAACACAATAATTGTGCTAGAACAACAACCTAAAGAGGTCATATTCGTAGAAAACCAGAGTAATGCTGAAGGGAATATAAACCATTTTTCAAAAGAGACAATTTATAATAGGATTCAATGAACTACAGAAATCAGCACGGAACAATACCAGAACGAAATGAAAGAATGTACAAACGCAAAAGAAAATGATGATGACAAACTGAAAAAAGGAAGAAAAAGTAGATAAATTAAAGAAACAAAATAATAAAAAAATATTGAGTTATACGAAATCCAAGCGAAGAACCTATATGAAACGGCACAAATAAGTTTTTCGAAATAAGAGATATGATATGGCAGAAAACCAAGCCTATAATATAATAAATAAGAAAAGATTAGATTGTGATAAATATGACTATATATTTCACTTACAATGACTGAATTTTAGATAAGATGGAAGACTGAAATAATTGCAGATAATTTTAGCAGAAATAATATAATGTAATATGTGATACCGTATAGAGCAAGAGAAGATTAATAAATAATATCATGTAATTGATGAAAGAGAAGATAATATGTGATGCAGTATAGAGGAAGAAGAGATGTTAAGTAATGAAGAAAAGGAACGTGCAATATTCGATGTAATATTGAAAATGAACAAAAGGAAGAAGGTGTAAAATGAAAATAAAGGAATATACCAATTGAAGACACAGAAGGCAAAAATCATTTAAATAAAAAGACTCCTAACATCATCTTTCTATTTGTCCAAATTCGGGGGCATTTATGTTATGCTTCGTTATGACACACTTCATAACGTATCAAAACAATATCTCGAAAGTGTTTTAATATTGTTTAATTTAATTCAGTTAAAGATTTGTTTACATTGTTTAATGTATTTAAGTTAAATGAAAGATATTTAATATAAACATCTTAATCTGGTGATATGTTGAAACAATGAGACAATTGTCAGCTGTGCTATTGGAATAACATATTTAAACTACTTTAGGGTCCGGATTTTTGGCGGAGAAAGAATGCTGAATTTACTGATTTGGTGGTGATTATTCTTTTTGGTGGAGATAGAATTACAAATTCTGAAATCCGTGTACTGACTTGAAATCGTTATCTCAGTAACGCCCAATACGTTTTCTCAATCAGTGCTCCAACAAAAATCCTAGCTCAAGTCCGAGAACAAGAAAAGTAAACAAACTCCAGCAATAGATAGAAGCAGTAAGATGCTGTGCTAATAGAACTTCAAGTAATAATTATATGAAGGTTTATGATGTGTAAAAGGTAATGTTATAACTTATTGGACCGATTGCAATGACGCAATTTAGTCTTGGTCGAAGTTAGACCTAGGTTTAAACGTCAGTTTTTGTTGCAAGAAGAGGTTTTTAGTTTAAACTAGGGTTTAAATTTAGGCCAAAGTTCAATACAAATAAATCAACTCATTAGGTGGTTTAAACCGAGTATCGGAATTTACTACTCAGAAGTTTGAAGCCAGAAAATAAAAACCACAAGGTGTAAAGAAGTGCTTGAGGAGTCGTTGCGAAGGCCTTGTCCAGACTAGCTCACAGCACGGTGCGACATCCTGGGGGGTTGAGGGATTTCCCCCACCAAAAATCTGCCTAAAATTTTCCCTCCCACTACAATCTACCCGGGGGGTTAGATGGTATAAAATGTTGTCGACCTCAAAATAAAAAAAAAATAAAAAATCCTATGGAATAATTTTCAAATTTCGGAGCTCGAAATGTCCAAAGTTACCGTGCCATCGACAGAAATGTCGACGTGTTCCCTAATGATGATGCACTACGTTTCGGTTTAGCAATTCACAATAGAAATTATATCCAATACATCTATTTCAACGAAGCTTATGATAGAGGAAGTGTCTCATAAAAAGGGTCCAGACAGGGATTCTGCCAGGATTTTCAGTTTGGGTGTGTAAAGTCAAAATTGCGGGACTGTAAGTAGAGTTTTTCATTGTTTCTATCGATTTTTGACATTAAAAAAGTTAAATGGGGATGCTCTCGAGCCTTTGGGGGTGACATCTTCCAAAGGGGGTCTGGCGAAATCACTGTTCCCTACGTATGAATGTTATTGTTAAGAAATAAATATTCTTTAATAAGTCAATATAGAAATCCACGCAAACTTTCTTAAAATAATTAGATGTACTAGTACAATTGTCATTCGCTAAACTGACATAGCTTGCATTTACTGTATGACGATGCCGTGCTAGTTTTGCCCAGTTTTGCTGTAAGGGTGAATACCTGAGATCGAACTAACAAAAAGTTGATAAAAAGGGGTGTCGCATATTGAGTACATTCGGAGTTATAGGCTGCCGAATGCGTGGGAAAATGAACTTCAGAGCTGAGTATTTGGAATACGAAAAATCGGAGAGTAGGCGGTTCAAAAATATTAGACGAAGTCATATCCAGGCTATCCAAAAATGCATATTTGAAAATCCTACAAGCAGGGCGCAAGGGATTCCCAAAAATTCTTCCCAGTAGAGTAGGGTCAAAAACTGCATAAATGAGACGACTTGTCGACAGGTAATAATAATTCGTTTACCACATGTCGATATCTCAAGTAGATCCCGTATGCGGAACGATTTTTAAATATCGTGCGGAATTACATAACTGTCAGGGGGTATGAGTAACAATGATTCAATGAATTTAGATTATTTGTCCCAAAAGCGACAGTGTGTCATTTCTCAGTGCTGGGTGGTAGTGCTTATGTGAGTAACAGATGCAGCGTAAGGTAAAAGGTGATCCCGTTGGTCGGGTGGGCAAAGCGATGGTCACGGTGTTTCGATGAAGAATCCTGGCTGGGTCATGGAACCTTGTAAACATTTAATACTGTACAGTTTATTGAACCAAACATCGTCCATATTATTATTGGCTAAGATGCACTAGAAATGACAAATTGAGGACTGAATTCACAAAACGTAATGTACCAACAAAAATAACATGAAATTGAAAAGAACAAGGAATACGCATACGTATTTCAAATCCAGTTGATAGGAAGTACATAATATCCTGAAATAATATCATAATGTGATTCTCTTTTTATTTGTAAGGTTGAGTATGATACCTTAAAATGTTGACATCGAAATCGGGAAAGACTGAATTTCTATGCAGATCCAACAGCAAGAGTTCAATTTCAGTTGGCTGTCCTACTTAACCGAGGGAAACATTACCATAATTGCTTGGTGGAGACTAAGCTACAATTGCAGACATGAAATAAGCACAGGAGAGACGGCTCGTGTTTGTGTCCTGCTCAGGACGAACGTAAGATTTTCAGAATGTTCACGTTTTCCCTATCTCATAATGCGAACGCCGGGACAATACATTGAACAGACTCACTAACCTTTCCCATTCCATTCCACTGGAGAAAGCTCGGCGAGGGGCATCATCTTTCAGATGTAACTATGTTCGTCGTTTCGTCAAAGTAATCAGACTTACTCGTTCAGAAAATGCACGTGTCAGAAGTGATGGGAAAATGCGTGAGGGATTCCCCAACAATTGGACAGCGAAATCGGGTCGAGCACAGTTAGATGATGATTTAATACCAGAGAAGAACACTACGTTGGTAGCAAGTTGATACCTCACACAGATGTAAGATGGGGTGGGAATAAAGAATGTTATTCATGGTTACATAATGGCACAATGCATTTCAAGGCGATTTATTTCGAATACCGTAGAGCTATTTTAAAGGTAATAATAGCTGTAGAGCTGACGGCCCATCGTTTCGTCAAAGAAATCAGACTTGCTTGTTCAGAAAATGCACGTGTCAGAAGTGATGGGAAAATGCGCGAGGGATTCCCGAGTGAAATGAGGGATTACCCAAGATTCCCCGAGGTCACCTTGCGATCAACGTGGTGTTGTTCTATGATACGAAGTCATCCTCTACTTGCTATGTTCGACCCACATTCGCTGTGTAATTCTTGGGGAATCCCTCACTTCACTCGGGGAATCCCTCACACACTTTTTCCTCACTTTTGACACGTGATAAATAAAGATTAGAAGAAAATAGGAGAGAATCATTATGTTTAGTTTACTTTTAAAGTAAACATCTACGAGGGTTAAATTGGTGGCGTAACTAACTGTTTGCGGGCGATCGTAGTATAATTTTGAAGCAAAAAGACCGATAAAATTTGATTCACAGCTATATACTACTGTAAGATGGCCGTGAATGAACAAGGAGATTATTGTTAGTAATTAACAATATGTATACATTAAAAATAAATAAATGATATTCGTTAGTTTTTCGATTCCTTTCAAAATTTTCTGTTTATTAAAGCACATAGTTTATGAGTTTTAGTTTATTCTAGATGCGATTTGGGTGGTTAGTAGTTTCCTTTTCGGTTAGGTTAAGGTAGCTACTAGTTTCCTCTTAAATTAATTTGAGTTTGTAGTTCCATTTCCTGTTGTTCTACTTACATTAGGTAAGGTTTCAGTTTCCAATTGGATTAGTAGTTTTCTTTTAGATTAGGTCGCCTCAGGTTAGGATATGTTTCCGTGTCTACACCGACTTTACAACTTTCTCATCTCCGCTAAACTCAGCACACTTCACACAACTAACGTACATTTGACGAAACTTTCCGTTCAAAACTGGTAACAATTCTGAAACCAGATTCATTTGCAACTATTATTATTATTAACTCTATGGTTTAAGAAATTCTCAAGTTCATCGCCGCAGTAACAATCGTTAGCCATTGCATTATATCCTGGGCAACTGATGTACTGATACTTTCAGCACTGATGTACATTTCTCCTTCACAACAAGAAACAAAATTACGAAGGCCTATGCAAATCAGCTGTTTAAACTGGCAAATCTCCTTGATGTAGGTTTGCATAATCTACTTTGCTTAAAGTTGTAAAACGATCTTAGAAAAAGGAGGTAGTCTAACTTGTAATTTACAACATGTAAATTATTTACTGGTTCATAGTTTATGAACTAGTACATTAACAGAATTTGTGAGGTAAACCGTAGAAATTACTATTAGGTAAGAAAACTGTCGGTGCGACGCGCACGTTTCTTTAATGAATCACAGCCATTTGTTTGGTAATTTTAATTGAGAATGGAGTATACGTGTTCATATAGTCCTGTAAGGAAAGTAATAAGGATTTCTGTCGTTAGCGTTTTAGTGAAAAAAAGTGAAACCTGATAATAAACGTATAAGGAACCAAATTACAAAAAGAGTAGTAAACGTCCACATTATACGATCTTCAAAGAATGTTTCCGTCCATTTCCTTCATTGAAACTACATTCGAGGATTGCATATTTTTACGTAATTCTTATTGCATGAGACGACCTTGTTAAGTTACTTTTTAATGTTCATAGTCCGATTGCTTCCTAACCTCGAAACATTCTCGTCTACCCTTTTACAAATTCCCGACGTCGTTCTGCACTTCAACTTTATGAACCATAAAGTATTACCGGCAGAATAACCGTTCTGCATACATTCAATTTCAACTTTTTAAATATTTATTGCTGGGTTAGGAGCTTTGGGGCTTTATTATTATTATTATTATTATTATTATTATTCCTTCCTATTTCTAACTCCCCCTTTTCTGCTTCTTCTAAAGCAACTTTCTAGGGGTGTTCGGTATTGAGATTTTCATACCGACTTTCGGTATGTTTTGTATACCGACAATTATCGATATACCGAACAATACCGAAATACCGATGTACCGAAAATACTGATATACCGAAATGCATATAATACCGAAATATCGATAATACCGAACGATATCAATATACCAAAATACCAAACAATATCAAAATATCGAAAAACTATGATATTGAGCAATATGGAAGTAGGAAGAGGGAGGCACCATAGTAGTATAATGGGGAGATAATCAGGATATCCTGGGGGGGTAGTAGCGGCTATGGCCTCCCCCCTTAGGATTTTTATACAACATGTTTGAATTTGCGTCCTCTGCCATTTTTAGGAGTCTGTACAACATGTGGTAGAAGGAGGGTGTGGTAATACATGAAATTGATATGTTTATAGACTGAATACCTTAAATGTTTAGTAATAACGATTTATTAACTGTGTTTAATTGCATCAATACGATAAATAATTAATGTTCAATATGGTACCACCTTTTTGTCCATACAGTGTATACTCTATGCATTAGTTAATAGTATCAAACATGAAATACTCAATAATCAATTTCCTATCAAGTTTTCAGTCATTTGATGTACATATTACCTTCAACACCTTATATTTTCATTGTTTTAATCATACAATTACTTGTATTTAATTTTTATTTTATAATTCAGATAAATGTCAATTATTTTATGAACACCCTATAACGACCACTCATTCGAAATTAATATTGTTGTATTATCCTGTCGTAAGATGAATTCAATATCAAATCAAGAAGACATACGCTAGATATGTCGAAATGATTGGACGGAGAGGGACTTAGCAAGACTCGAACCCGCTTACCTCTTCAAGTATCGTCTTGAAGTCAAAAACGCTAGCCAGTGTTTGGATCATGCTTCTCGCAATGATTCGTCTGAACACAAGCTAAATTTGTCAAAGCAACCGGAAGATGGAGTGAGAACTTTTTCTTTACTCTCTCCTTCTTCTGTTTTGAAATTTTGAGACGAAAGAAAACATCTGTTGCCTCTCTTCTCTTTCTAATAAATAGATGGAGGTAATTAATCATTAAATAGTAGCGGTGTGCGTTTTTGTCGGAGCCCCTCCCACCAAAATTTGAGCATATGGTGCGATATTGACGTATGTAGGCCATTATTTTGACAAAACTGACATGTTTTGGACATTACGGAGTTCACCTTTGGGCCCTTGGTTCAACCCGTTGACCTAACAGAGGAACGTGAAGGTTTACGACCGTGAGAACCGGAAGTTTGGTTGTGCCGACTGGGAGAGATAATAAGTGTGTCTGCCCAGACATTAATTGTTGCTGTGGCATCTGTTGGGGGCACGCGTCAAATATCGTTTTAATTTTCGCAGTGTTAGAGAAGATTCAAGGAAGTAGAAACCTTTTCTGATGTTGTGTCAACTAGATGGTAAGAAAAATGCGTGATTTTTATACGAACTCTTCCTGAATATTTAAGCAGAAGAAACGGTGAGGTTTCATACGAAATATATTTCATAGTTAGGATAAATATTCAAAGATAATATATCTAACGATAGCTTTATATAAGGAAATTTGTAAACATAATATGGATATGTCTATTTGTAAATATGAATATAGATATATACGAGGTTATAACTAATATTGTATGTATAATCAGACAAGACTAAGACAACGAAACTACCTTATTTGTATACTTTACTATTATAGATGGTTGCGCATTGTGTAATGGAATTGCTGGCTTGTGTTTTGACATCTGTATAAGAAGAATTTAGTATAATGCTATCATCTTTTATGATTAATTTCTACTCCATAGATGTGATTATTCTGCATAAGAAGTGTTTTTTGCTTGTTTTCACACCTCTATTTGTATAAATGAATGATTTGAAGTCCTGAGACGATGAAATATACATATTTTACATGTAGAACCGTGCGACTTGAGTCAATATAAACCGAAATTACTGCATTAGTACCAATTCTCGAATAATTTGAACACTAGGAGTGCATTTATTGTGCACAAAGAACTGTATGATATGTGATTAATGCATTTGTAAGCAAAAGTTTTCCTAATATTTTACTTTTGAGATGTTTCTTAAGATTTTTAAAGTCGAAATTACTACAATATCGCTATTTGTGAGCTACTTAGCGTACCGAAAGTGTACAAAGAACTATAGAAATCTATTTTAAGTTGAAATATTAGATATATATTGTCTCAGAGGACATGCAAAAACTATGTAACAGAATTATAGACGCTACTTTTAAGATATTCTACGTTAATACAGGCTGATTATTCCTTGAATAGCATACGAGACGCATCTGGACCATATTTGAAATCTGATTTTAACCTAATACAAAGTGTTTATTGTTTTTTGCAATGGAAACCTATATAATACGTCTTCTGTCACGCATGTTTAAGTAGAACTTATCCGATTAGCAACTGTTTTGAAGGCTATTTCCTGCTTTACTTAGGTATTCATTGGCGTTTTAGGAGAAAAGACCTCTTTTGAAATAGGAAAAGAATGAATTAAACTTCAAACTATCACTTTGGAGAACTTATTTAACAGATAATGCAGCTAGAAATGACTCTTGCACTGTATTTTACCCCTGGAAAGAATTATTTAGTGGTAATCTATAGCACAAACATGATTATATGTGCCTAAAGCCGACTTCTCAGATAAAATTGCAACTATTTTTGGTGTTTGTTATCAGGAAGGGACTTCTTCCAGTCAATATATAGGGAGAAAAGTGGGATTTCAAGTAGAAAGAGGTTTAATTAAACACGAAAAGGACTAATTGATGTGAAACTTAGAGAATGAAGTCCTCTTATTTATCGGTAAGCACTATGAAAGAGATATTCAAACATGATTTTAAGCAGAAAACTAGTCTTTAAGATACTTTTGAAACCCGAAAATACGAGAATAACGCCATATTAGAGGTTAGTTGTTACAAAACAAGTTCTTGAATATGAAAATGGCGCCACTAAGATGGATGATTACCCGAATTTGACCATGTGCAATACAATTTTGTTAATATACAACATTGAAATAGGTATTTCAACACGAATAGTAGAGAAAGAAACTATATCTTCACGAAAAATATGGTACGAAGGACTCATTGTTTCGATTTTCTCGCGTGAGGGACTGTTCAGAATGGAGTGTAGACATTATTTTACTTATACAGTTTGCATATTAATTGAGAAATCAACTCTGATAAATCAAAATTGCCTATATTACGCGCTTTATTAATACAAAGAGAGGTCCTAAGAACCATATGTAGTCAATACGTAACAAGAAAACCGTCATTGAAACTAGGTTGAACGTGTATTTGAAGGTGAAAAGCGTGGATTTATATAATACCGAACAATATATAGCCAGAAAATTCACATTTGAAGTAGCTTGAACATGATTTTTAGATACCGTGTACTCTTTCAGTTGTATTTTAAGAGTATATAACGATTTTGCTTGTACGTTATGCTCGAAAAGACTGTTTGGTTAAGAAGATAAACAGCATTTGCACTACTTTGAATCAAATGAAAGCTAGAAAGAGCTGATTATAGCCAAAAAGAGTGTTTGGAACCACATTTACTCATAATATAAGAAGAAAATGAGGTCTGTTGGACTGCTTGTTGTGTCAATTCAAGTGATTGACATCTTAGAATTACAATGAACTCTCTCCTTATACGACACGGATTGATAAATCTACCTTTCCTGAGACCATATAGCTGACTTGTATTGACTATATTAATGAATTAAACTGGGGGCATAGCTTTTGTATATAGTGTTTTGTAAGGTAGATAAAGACAAATAGATGGGTATTGAGAAATTATAATTACTTACTTTTATATATTTCCCTGGCAGAATCTTAGGTAGTATAATGAAAGAATATTTCCTAAGTTTACGGGACTTGACCGATGAATGTTATCGCCAGATGCAAGGACATCCCTCGCATATGCCAACTTTTGCAGAACCCCGTCAGAAACACACACAAACACACACACACTAAGAAACTAGCACTGCACACCGGAAGTCCATGCCTTGCTTTCACAGCCTGCAACCATATGTTTACTTGAAACAGGAAGAGTAGGAGACAGGTGGGGGAAAGAGTCTGTGAGAGAATATCACAGCCAGCTGGCATTGCTGAACAAGCAGTGTTGTCATCTTACACTTAACAGTGTTTCCATCTTAAAATAAATTAATAAGTTATTCTTTACCATTTGTATAGTAATTCAGCAACGACAACAAGAGTTGCCAACTTATACCAAACTTTTAAGTGTTGCCAACCATGGATTATTTTAATAAAATGATATCACCTAGTTTTCTTATTGTCTGATATGTTCGGATGTTAGAGTACATTTCCAAAAGCAAAGTATCTTACTAGTATTGTTAGGTTGCATATCTCACAGGATACGAACTGCAAAAGGAGTATCCAAAGCTGAACTTAGTGACTACAAAACTTTTAAAAGTGTTAATACACTCGTCTCGTGCTCCAGTAGGCTCTATGAATAAAATAGCATTTTTGTAGAGTTGTAACAAGAACTAAGCAAACAAACACTAGCATACTAGGTAATGACGTCATTTGAATTTAAATAATCTGATTGGTTGATGAAGTCAATAAATTGCCATGACGATTCGATTGTGACTTAGTCTGCTGCAGCTGAATCAGGAAACAATGGCTCACTGTGAGTGTACATTTGCCGAGGTGGCTGTCGACTGTGTGCTGTCAAGTCTTGAAGAATGGACACCTTGCTTTAGTATAATTTGTGATGAGTGCTTTCACGATATTTCCTTTGACTTTGACCACGAGTGTGTAGACTTAAGCAAGGAAATTATTCTACTTCGTATGGTTGATGTATTAACAACTCCCTTGGTTTGTGATCAGATATACCAGAAATTTACTGAATCCCACACTGATTCTATTGATATACTGCATAAATTTCTTACGACTTACAAGAAAATGATGACAGATTCCGAATGTAAGGACAGAATCCGCTTAATCTTATGGGTGAAAGATACATTGCATCCATGGACTTGTACCAACAAAGATCTTCACTCCTTTCAACTTTGAATATACACAAGGACTGGTATTTGTATAGGAAATAAAATAATTGATTTGTACTAACAAGGAACTTTTTTATTTGTGCATAAGTAAGATATATATAGACTCAAACATTTTCCAAGTGATACAAAAGTGTTGTGACTACAAGCTATTGAACAGTGATGCTTTTCCAGACAAGTGATACAAACAATGCTGAAATAAGAAAACAACTGGTATAAATTATTGTGTTTAAAGACAACTAATACAAAAACTGATACATAAAGTGAAATCATAGTAAATACTTTTCTTGTACAATGAAATGAATATAATAATAAAAAGTTGACAAGAATTCTGATTTGTATTTTTATTCCAATCTCCTTTAACAAATTTACCTTACAAGACAATATTTTATATAAGTATTAAATAAAACGTACAAAAAGTATTTGCATTTTCAAAAAAAATCGTAAAGAAATTTTTGTCATTTTGTTTTACAAAAAATAATTTCGTAACAAAAGTTTTTGTCTTAAGAAAATAGTTTAAGAAAGAGAAAATTTGTAAGAAAAAAATTGTAACAAAAAAAGTTTTAGTAACAAAGAAAAAGTTTTAATAAGAAAAAAAGTTTTCATAAAAAAAAGTCGGAAGAAAAAAAATGTTTGCAGCAAAAAAATGGAACAAAAAGTTTTAGTAACAAAGAAAAAAGTTTTAGTAAGAAAAAAGTTTGTAAGAAGAAAGTTTACAACAAAAAATTTGGAACAAAAAGTTTTCGTAACAAAAAAGTTTGCTACAAAAAATTTCTAAGAACAAAATTTTCTTGAGTTGGAACAAAAAGTTTTAGTAAGAAAAAAGTTTGCAACAAAAAATGGAACAAAAAATTTTCGTAAAAAAATTTATAAGAAAAAAGTTTGCAACAAAAAAGTTTTTTAAAAATTTAACAAAAAAAGTTTTCATAACAAAAAAGTTTTGCTACAAAAAATTTCTAAGAACAAAATTTTGTAAGAAAAAAATCGTAACAAAAAAGTTTGTTTTTTGTTTTACAAAGAAGTTTTCTTAAGAAAAAA
>JAGDQP010033754.1:0-20504 GCA_022664845.1 Lepisma saccharinum | reverse complement strand
TCAACTTGGATCCAAAATGGCCGCCCCAAAAACCCAATTTCCAAATCATTGAAGGTAGAGAAACGAAATTTTCAATGAAGGTGTATGACCAAGAGTAGGTTACAATAAATGGGGCAAATCTTCCCTTTGGGGGCGCAGCCAACCGTTGGAGGGTGAAGATGTACTCCGTGGTGGTGTAGTGCTGCGGGGAGATTTTGGTTAAGATAAAGGAGGCGCATCCTCTCAAAAGCACTGAAGTTGCGGGGCGAGCCCCGGCTTCCAGTGAAACTTCGAAATCTACCTCAGCCTGTAGGCCTACCGAAAGGGATTTTTTTTATTTATCCCGTTTTCTTCCAAATTTCTTCATTCCACCAGTCATTCAAGCATGTATCGTATATCAAAAATAGTTGAAAAATAAAAACAAATGATATAAAAATAAATGCATACAGACTTCAAATTACTATTTCCAGTGTTATTAATTTACATTTTAATACGTCACGATCCACCGAGTTTCCACGCAATATTTATTACATGTGTGAAAATTTATTTACGGTTATAAATTTAATAAAATATACGTAAGATGAACATTCACTTTAGTGATAAATATAATGTAGTTCTCAATTATACATTTTAGGCCCAAAGTTTATTTTACATAGTATTACAATGCAGAGAAAGTAGACCACATCATTTCAAAGTTAGTAAATAGTTTCGCTCGATAAACAAAATTATACTGCACCTTGTGAAGATTTCTTTTTAATTTGGTGTAGTTGATGTCCATACGTATGAGAAACTTCAAAACTTCTCTCCCCCAAAATGGTGACAATTTTGTAAAAAAAATCGTAGAATTTCACGTTAACGCCCCTGGTCACCGTCAATATTATCATAGGGCCATATATATATCTGATAAAACACAGATTTAAACGAGGTAACATTTATGTCCATCAGCCTCGTCTATAGAAGAAGAAGACAAACGAAAAGGAATTTCTTATAAAGAAACACATTTTTTCTGGAAAACGTGTGAAGCTAGCAACACTGGTATTTATCGTACGCCGAAAAAAACACACCAAAATATACCATATACATTCATGTAAAATATAGTCAAATATCACAAAGATCGGTGCAACAAAAGATAAAAAAAAATGATTACTCGTACTACTTGCATAACTTCCTCTACTAATAATTTGAAGGGAGAAAAATGACAGTCAGGTGAGTGGATCTAGTCACCTTTCTAATTATCATAGGACTGTAAATGATACTTAATTTGAAAGATTATGGAATGCAGATTTCGATATGCGTTTCATTGATGCATATCGTGTCCAATTAGTAACATAAGTAGACGAAGAAGCCGAATGATTTCTTTTACAAACTTATTTTTTAGAAAAGGTGGGACGGAAGCAATACTGGATTATTGCACGCCAACGAAAGAGAAACTATTTTTGTTCACCTTGCTTAAGGGAATGTGGCTTCTGATACGTGGAGAACCTATAACAAATATATTGTGATTCGGTGTGTTAAGGTGAATATTTATTAATTCTTTAAAAAAATAAAAATTTCCTTTTATATCAAGCTAATATTACAACTAAATAGCATCGATATTATAACGTACCTGTTTAGTTTACATTTTATACAATGCATGTTTTTTTATGGGATATATTAAATATCTCCAATCAGTAATTGAGTTCCATTCATCGAAGTCATCCGTGTCCGTATGAGTTACTTCTGGCTCATCCGAATGTTGACGGCTGCAAAAGACTTTCAGCGTATTAGTTCCTTTTTAATACAATATATACGAAAAGACGTACAGCCTAATTAATTCATTCACACATTCATTAATTCACTTATCTATCCATCATGCCAAATATTGATATTTTTAGAACAGATAACGGCTTGAAACTGGAAAGATAATATAATGTAACTGAATACCAAGAACTAGAACAAAAAATGAAATTTCAATCTAAGAATGTATTTGTAAGAAGATCATTCTAAACCATCGCAATTCAGTTACAACTACTTATTTAATGTTCATATTATAATAAAACTAATCTTTTCGCGGTCCAACATTAAAATATGTAAAGTTTAAAAAACAAGTCAAACCTACCTCATGTAGAAGCAGTTCTTGCAGTTGGCACATAGAGGAGGCACGCATTTCACAATGGAGCGTCGGAAAATGCACTTGAAAGACCAAACTGCTTTACATCCACACTTTAGAAGATCACAACAGCCCTGCGAGACTTGAGGAAGAGATGTCCATTTCACTTGCCAATTGTTGCCGTCACTAACCCATCCCCAATTCTCTGGATTAGATATATCCCTCTGACCCCAAATGTAACCACCCCGATAACAATAGAAGGCATACTTACTCAATTAAAAACCAATAAAACATATCTTACATGATTCATAATAATAGCGTAGGAATCTATATAATATGCCCTATTTTTATTGCAGGAATGCCTTGGTTCCCATTCTGGGGTTGCACATGGAAACTAAGTGACTACTGATGTTGAAACTGGACAACTCCTCTGAAAGAGATGTCAATTTCACCTGCCAATTGTTGCCGTGACTAACCCATCACCAAACTCTATGGACTAGATATTTCCGCTAGAGGATCGAGTCACTGAACCCAAATGTAACCGCCAAGATAAGCAGCACGCGAAGTATGTTGTCGTAGTGCTTCTGACGTTGGTTGAAGTCTATCAAACAGGTTTTCTTCCGAAGTAAAGAGAAAGTGTCTTACTTCTTTAATGTTCATACCTACGCATTTCTTCTGGTGCATGCAGATTAGACATTGTTCAAATTCATAGAGTACGTCATTTCGTAGTTCCGAAAGTGGAACTGAAATTCCAGTAAAAGCATAAGTTTCTTTATCGTAGAACTTCGACATGCCCCAAGCACTGAGTTTCCCGTGGTATGCAAATATTGCAAGGGTGTCACACCCTGTAAACGTGTGTAAGCCCCGAAGGGCAAAATATTTCCCAGAACCCAGCGCTTCCGCAATAGTGTGAATTGGAATGTATCTTTGTTTCTGTCCGATCCAAATGTAACCCATAGGTGTTGAAGGCCCAAAGTCTTCAAATCAAAGAAGAAAGATATGGGAAGAACCAAAACGGTTTTATGAGGATGTCTTGGCACCGTAGAGAACAACATTTCTTGTGCTCATGATAACACTTCCATCTGCTTCTTCGTAAGTAGTGCAGTTCAGACCAGCAAGAGAAGTCAAAATAGTTGAGGAGTAAACATATTTAATCCCAATGTTAGTCACAACTTGTACAGTTGTCACATTATCAACTACGTACTTTCCAAGGAGGGAAAAGAGATCATTCTTATTATCTTTATTGTTAAGAAAATTCCGCCAGTTACGAGGTACAGGTGAGCCTGGTAAAATTTTTCAGCTAATTCTTTCACCTCTAGCTTCACGTATTATACTCTTTATACTCTTCGCACTGTATATATCCCAAACCATGTCGAACCTTTTAGCAGAAACGTTCTGAACCCATCCGAAAATGTGCTGCTTGAACTCCCCACTACAGTATTCTTCGAAGGTTCGCGACATGCGTGGCTGAAGTGAATGAATAACAGTAGCTGCATCGCACACAACAGCGTCACATGTTCCTGGAAATCTATCATCATCTTTATTTACCATTTTCTCAAGACGTTGAAGTAAATCTGCTTTCTATAATGCATGTCAAAGTTGACCATCAGTAGAAAGGCTTGAAGGAAAGGATTGTGTTCATACTTGAAGAAATTTCGCATATCAAGTTTTCTGTTCGAACTCACACTTATACATCTCTGGAAGAGGTATAGGTCATTCTGTAGATTAGGATGTTTACTCTTCGTAGATGAATTAACTCTATTGCACACAAAGAATCTTGTTTTCTGTTTCTTCATGGGTGTTCTCAGTGGAACCTTCAACAAGTCTTTGAGAAATAAAAGATTTATAGAGTTCAATGTCTTTGCGTTCAGCATCGCCAACAACGATATTTTTCAGCGATATTAGATAAAGAGAGGTTTCCACAAACGGATTACCTACACTACAGAAGGATACCTTCAGTTTAGTAACGTGGTGAACAAACTTTTGTTGAAAATAACTGTACTGTTCGTGATGAATTGGCGTCTTTTCGGGTTGTGAATTCATCTCACTTGTGAATTCATTGACCAACAGCCGTATTTCTAGACCAGCTATTGCCCATTTTCTCAATGCAGCTGGATCCTGAAGAAGACAAACAGCTCCTCTCTCGATTTCGACACTTCTTTTCGTGTTCATGGGTATGGTCTATTGCCATACGAGCAATATGATTTGGAAACATTCGTACAAGAAACTTTCTGTCGTGAAACTCAGCATCAACTGCAGGTGAACGTAAGGTAAACACTTCTAAGTCTTTTCCGTGAACAAATAACCATTTGTCATAATGTTGATGGTCAAACAGAAATAAACAAGACAACATAGACTTGAGGCATCCCTTGAAGAGGTCGTAAAATTCACGGATAAATCGAACAAAACTCCGCTCCGCAACCACTTTAGCTTATCTTGCTGGTATGAACTGCACTACTTACGAAGAAGCAGATGGACGTGTTACCATGCGCAGAAGAGATGCTGTTCTTCACGGGACCAAGACAGTCCTCATAAAAACCGTTGATACATACTGATTAATAGACTTCCTCCAACGTCAGAAGCACTACGATAACATACTTTGCGTGCTCCTTATCAGAGTGGTTACATTTTTTGGTCAGTGCCTTGATCCTCTAGCGGAAACATCTAGTCCAGAGAATTTCGGGCTTGGGTTAGTGAAGGCAACAATTGGCAGGTGAAATGGCCATCTCTTCCTCAAATCTGGCAGGACTGTCGTGATCTTGTGAAGTGTGGATATAAAGCAGATTGATATTAGATGTGCAGCTGCCGACGCTCCATTGTGAAATGCGTGCCTCTCCTATGTGTCAACTGCAAGAACTGCTCCAACACAATGAGGTAGATTTGACTTTTTTTTCAAACCTTACATATTTTAATGACAGACCGGGAAAAGATCAGTTTTATTAATAATATGAAAATTAAATAAGTAGTTGTAACTTATGGTTTCAATGGTTTAGAATGATATTGCCACAAATACATTCTTAGATTGTAATTTCATTTCTTGTTCTATTTCTTGGTATTCAGTTACACTTCATTACCTTTCCAATTTCAAGCCGTTATCTGTTCTAGAAATATCAAATACTTGGCATGATGGATTGAAAAGTGAATGAATGACTGCGAATGAATTAATATACAATGTCTTCTTGTATATACTGTATTAAAAAGGAACTAATACCTTGAATCTCTTTTGCAGCCTTCAAGATTCAGATGATCCTAAAGGAAGCCCTATGGACACGATAAATAGAACCAAATAACTGATTGGAGACCTTTAATATATAACACAAAAAACATGCATTGTATAAGATGTAAACTAAAGAGATGCGTTAGAAAATCGAAGTAATTTAGTTGCAATATTAGTTTCATATATAAAAGAAATATTGTATTTTTTAAAACAATTATTAATTATTCACCTTAACACACCGAATCATAACACATTTGTCATATGTTTCCCCACCTACCAAACTGTTTTGCTTCGAAGTAAAACCAACATTCCCTTAAGCAAGGCGAACAAAAATAGTTTCCCTTTTGTTGGCGTGCAATAATCCAATATTGCTTCCGTCCCACGTTTTCTAAAAAATAAGATATAAAAAAATAGTTCGGCATTCTTCGTCTACTTACGTTACAAATTGGGCACGATATACATCAGTGATACGCAGAACGGAATCTGCATTCCATAATCTTTCCAATTGGGTATATTTACAGTCCTATGATAATTAGAAAGGTGACTAGATTCACTCACCTCACTGTCATTTTCCTCCCTTCAAATTCTTAGTAGAGGAAATTATGCAAGTATTACCTGTAATATATTTTTTCTCATCGTTTATTGTACCAATCTTTGTGATTGTTGGCTATATTTTACATGGAATATATATGGTATATTTTGGTGTGTCTTTTGTTGGAGTGTGTGTTGCCAGCTTCCCACGTTTTCCTAATAATAGGTGTTAGTTTATTTTTAAAAAAATGTTAGTCTTCTTCTTCTACAGATAAGGCACGATGAGCATAAATGTTACCTCATTATAATCTGTGTTTTATCAGCTTTCCAACGAGTTATATGTATGTCCCTATGATAATATTGACGGTGATCAGAGCGGTTAACGAGAAAGACTACGATTTTTTACAAAATGGCTACCATTTTGGGGGAAGGGAGATTTGAAGTTGCTCCACTTCTTAAAAGTGTCCCATGGGCAGGGATATTAAGTACACCAAATTTGAAAAAAAAAAAACCTTCACAATGTGGAGAATTCGTGAAAAATGTGTTGCTGGCCTATAGGAATAAAATACAACAATGTTTCATCAGACCTTGTTTAAGATACAATTCGCCGTTTGAGGCTACTAACATTAGATTTGCAAGTCTTCACCCTCGGAGAAATGTTTTATATATAAAACTTTAACTTAAATAAATGTTACTTTTAGGCAACATCTCCCCAAAATGGATATTACGCGTCCGGAATAACGGTCTATACGATTCAGAACCCGACACTTGGCAACCCTAGGACTGACCATAACCCCAGTTAATGTGGGTTAATCTGACCGGTGACCAGAAAATATCTGACTGAACCCGACCCGTTTGACAACACAGGAGATTCTAGCCGATGTTTACGATATTGTTTATTGTTTCATGAGGCGAATGGCAGTATGGTACCTAAACTAATATTCTAGCACCTTCTTTCTGGAACCTCGACCGCGAAACAGTAAAATTCTAGGAAAAGAAGCAGCCTTTGGCCACATCTGCTTTTTAGCATTAAAATATAGTTCTGCCTCACGGGCATATCAAATACTTTCATTTGTAATGGCATTGAATTTGTGAAAGAAAAAGTGAAGAACACGGATAAAGTAAAACAGCTAAGGCGTAACAATTCTTTCATATTGATCCATGAAATATACCTAACATTGGTATACCTTTGTGACAGTGTTCCCTCTAGCGGGTAATTGGAAAATTACAGAGCATGAACATTCGTCTTGAAGGCTATTTTAGCAACGTGTGAAAAGCAGAATTTAGTTGGAAGGTTTTACAACATATTATCTAATTATTGTATCTTTATACTTGGTTAAACATTTCTCTTCTAAATTTCTATACTTCAGATATTTCTTTTTTCTCTAATTAATAACAACAAAGTAAGTAACGTATATTAATCACCCACAATGGATATTGTAATGATTTTAATTTAAAATAATTATAATGCAGAAGATTCAGTGGTCAAGCAGCTGTTAAATATTCGCTGAAGTAGTAAAGTATCAAGGTTGTTCAATGAGTATTAATAGAGGAGGAAGGATCGGTTGTTTGCATTAAGTCAAATCATCGTCAAGAAACGAACTACTTCAATCTCAATAATGATTGCAAAGGTAAGTAGTTTATTGTTAAGTTGTACTGACTCTTGTTTGTACTGACTCTTGAAACACCCAAGACAGAAAATATTAACAATGTTTGTTCACATCTTTCACGCACACCTTTACTTCTAAAATTATATTTTAGCTTTTGCGAAATGTAGGCTTTCTAATGAATATATGAAATTTTGCTAATGAAACGTCACCTAACATGTCACAGAGTTTCGTTACCATTACGAGTATGACAAACAGCGTGGCAACCATATCAATGGGAAATACGTTTTCAAAATAATGAATTTTAAAGTCTTTAGAGGTGCAGAATAGTTCAGTGGTGAAATTTAACTCGTTATCAAACTCGGAAATGTGTGCTCTTTAGAATGACATCGATCTCTAACTAACTAACTAACTCTATGGCTTATGGAATTTGCAAGTTCATCGCCGCAGTAACAAACGTTCGCCATTTAATTCTATCCTGGGCAGTATCAAGCCAGTTTTCATCACGAACACTCACTTCTCGAAGATCTCTTCTAATATTGTCCTCCCAGTGACGTCTCGGTCTTCCCAATGGCCTCTTTCCATCCGGCCTTCCAACCAGAATAGAATATAGTGCTCGTTTTCCCCCATCCGAGCTACATGGCCTGCCCACCTTAGTCCTCTCGATTTCATCTGGTGAATCGTACAGTCCGTGGAGTTCTTCATTATGCAGTCTCCTCCACTCTCCAGTCATCTCGTCCCGTTTCGGCCCATATATCTTTCTCAAAACCTTATTTTCAAATATACGTAATTTATGTTCATCTGCTAGGGTCGTGCTCCAACTTTCGCAACCGTACAATATTACCGGCAGAATACCAGTTTTTATATTCTTGATATTAATCGTGATGTTAGAAGTTTTTGGAATGAATAGAAACATGCGCTCCCCGATACTAAGCGACTGTTTATTTCTTCCGTGACCTCATTTTTGCCTGTTACGTATGCTCCCAAGTATTTTAATTTGTTTACTTTCTCTATTACCTCATCCCTAATTCTTATGTTCTTAATTCCTTCATTCCCTGTGCTTCGGTTTGTTATCATGTATTTTGTTTTATCTATGTTTAGCTGTAGACCTATCTCATCGCACGCTTCTACTAAGACATCGGTGTTGCTTTGTAGTGCATCTATATCGTCCCCTGTTAAGTATACATCATCCGCGTATACAAACAGTCGATTCAAACCATTCAATGACAGTCCCTTTTTGTCCCCTTTAAATTTTAAAATCCCATATTCTAACGCAAAGTTAAACAGTAGTGGTGACAAGGCATCGCCTTGTTTCAATCCGTTGCGAATCTTGAAGCTATCTGACATATTATTACCTATCCGTACTCTGCTTACGGGTCACTGAGACACATCTTCGCTAGTTGAACCATTTTTTTCGGAATTCCAAATCGTATCAGGATACTGTATAACTTTTCCCTTTTGAAAGAATCATATGCTTTCTTAAAATTAATGAATAGCTGATGAACCGTCCCATTGTATTCCCATTTCTTCTCTAAAATTTGTATCAAAGAAAAAATCTGGTCCAACGTGGATCTATTTCTTCTAAATCCACATTGGTGATCTCCAATTATTTCATCTACGTATACACTTTAGCGTGTTAACCTGGCTGTTAACTTTTTCTTAACGAGTATACCCCTTTGTGTAGATCTCGTATGTTATTTGTCTTACCGTTTTCTTCAATCTCCTGAATCTTCTCCTTCAGATATTCTCGCTTTTTGCTTCTGAACCCGAGTGTGGCGTCTCGTTTCGCGTTCCTGTAGTGGTTGGTATTTGCTTCGCTTTTATTACTTAGCCATCGTTGCCTTGCTTGTTTTCATCCCTCATGAAGTTTAATGCATTCTTCATCAAACCAAGGTTTGTTTTTCTGTTGTTTCTTCTCACCTACACCTTCCTTCGCTGCGCTCTTAATTGTTTCCCGAATTGCCTCCGACATCTTACTTACATCAATTTCATTATTAATATCATCATTATTATTACTCGAGTCGGCTAAAATTTCGAACCTATTTGAGAGTTCGAGTTTGTAATCTGCTCTTATGCTCTGATTATTTAATAGTTTCACTTCGAATTTCAGTTGTTATGATTACTTGCTTTCTTTGTTCGCGATGCATAAGTTTTCCCTTACTTTTATGATCATTAATTGATCGGTGTCAACTTCGGCTCCTCTGTATGGCCTAACGTCCATTATGTTGGTGTGTCTTCGTCTGTCTACTAATACGTGATCAATCCGGTTGAGAGTTTTGCCGTCCGGAGATACCCATGTGTATTTGTGTATGTCTTTGTGTTCAAAGTACGTGCTCTTTACCAGTAAGTTTTTCGAAATCGCGAAAGTTATCAGTCTTTCTCCGTTGTTGTTGGTCTTTTCGTAAAGACTGTATTTGCATATAGTAGGTCTATATTTTTCTTCCCACCCTACCTTTGCATTGAAATCACCCAACACAATTTTCGAATTATACTTCGGCATTCGGTCAAACAACCTTTCTAGCTCATCGTAGAATATATCTTTGTCATTATCAGTAGCCCCCTCGGTTGGAGCATAGACGTTTAATAAAACCGTGTTGCCCCATAGAGTACGTATCGTAACGTACGATAGTCTTTCGTTTACGAACTCTATGTTCTGAACCGCCTGAAGGATACTATTCTTAATGAGGAACCCTGTTCCGAAATCGTGAGACTGTGTTCTCCCGTCGTAGAACGTGTACTTGCCCTTTGGGATGCTATCTTGACCCTCCCACTCAACTTCTTGTATCGCTAATATGTCTAGCTCGTACTTCTTGGTCTCGCGTACCGCCACCTGAAGAACGCCCGTTTGGTATAATGTTCGTACGTTCCATGTTCCTATTCTAAGGTCCTTCTTAATCCTGTTCATAGAGCCCCCTGAAGCAGTCAAAGCCCGGAGATCCGAATAAGGGGCTAGTTTACCTCCGGAATATTTTACCCCAGGAGAATCCATAAACCATCTGTTACTATTTCTTAACATGTTTTAGCGGTGTAGAGTTGTCAGCTCTACGACCTCTCAGTAAAGGTAGACATTCAAGATGTCGCCCTCTGTCCATCTCTTACCCTTCCCAATGTCATTCATCTTTAGCCTCAGAGTGGTAATGGTGATGCTGCTTCCCCTCACCATGATATTTTTGTTCGGGGTTATCTTCCCCTAGCCTTTGTAGATCCTTCTGGTTTTGGTCCGCCCCGGAATATTTCCGGTACACACAATATCTTGTCGGCATTCCCCTATCCGCCACCTGGGGAGGTGCCTTGTGGAAGACCACTAAGACTATAAATTGCACCGTTATCCAAGTACGTGCCTAACGTATTTTTATCGTTGCACGTAATTCCAGTGCTGCTCCTACAAATTCAAGAATACAGAGTTCAAACTTTCAGAGATGAACGTTTATATTATGCCATGAGTTCTATCCGTGCCGATTTTGTATTTTCCTTTTTGCTTATTGTTGAAGGATCTTAACTGTTTAGGTTTGGATATTCGTAACTACAATTAAGCTGTTTCAACAATGAACAAAAATGTCAAGGATTGAATTTAAGAAATGATAATGAACCTTTGTTTTGACAGTTTGAGCTTTCCAAGTTTTTACTTGTAGGAGTAGCATCGCGATTTTGTATAACGATTGCAAATACATTAGACACACACAGACGTAGTGCTATCAACTAAAGATAGAGATCGTTGGTCCACATTGCACTTTTACCTTCTAAACTAAAAAATCTGACTACTACCTGGTTGTTTGAAAAATATTTAAATGCTATAGACAATTTAGGCTACGGCCAGATGGATGACAATGGAAGAATTAGTGAAATAAAGAAATTGGGAGGAAATTAGAGAACCTTTAGGAAAGCTAGTCACACTGTGCTTGTGGGCCACAAAGCGCACAATGTATGATCCGGGGTCTAACCGAAGACCCCAAGACAAAACAGGATACTTGTAGGTCAATGAGTTCAAATTTGAAATTATTTTTATTCCAGCTGCTTCTTTGAGTTTCTCGCTTGCTTTACGAAGGGACAAGATTTGTCTGTATCTGTGTGTGGTGAAGGTGAGATTCGCTATTACATTTTTCGTATTGTATTATTATTATATTTTCTACAGTGTTAAATATTATTCAAAATTAATCGTTATTACATTATACGCTATGCTACTTAATAAAAGATACAACAAATTATTTTATATTATTTTCATAGGTTTTTGTGGTTATCACTCTCTGCGTTTGTATGGCTTTCGCTGCTCAATATCCGATGGCTCAAGGAATGGGAGTTCCAACGCAACAACAAAGAGCTTCTGCACAAGGAGGAGAAAATATGCAAACTGCTAATTTTATGTGGGGTGAGTACGAATACTGTATTTAGAGAGGAAATCAATATAAAATGCTTCCATATAAGGTACGGGGTCCGAATATGGCCCAGCTTAACTTTGTTATTTTTTCACTAAGAAAGACTATTTATTCGTGCGGATCAACTGAACCATCAAGTCGGGAGACTATTTGGACAAATGAAAAATAAATAATGTGCTTCCTAGAAATAACGTATAAAAATGTAATAAATGGAAAACTATAATGTTGCCAGTGGGCCATATTGTGAACATGGTGTTCCGAGTATGGTCCGCTATAGAAAATAAGAGAGAATGGCAAAAGTGATGTGTAATCTTTCTGTATTACTCATATATGCTACATAGTGAAACATATATAATATATACGACATTACAAAACCAAGAACTTTGTATTAATGCAAATTGCCAAAATTTGTGAAAAACAAGTGAATATACAAGAACAAAAAATATGAGTAAATAAGAAGTGTAACACAAACGAAGAAGTTTAGAACGTCCCGTCTCAAATGAGGGACAAAGAAATGGTCCGTGACCTTTAGCGGTGATTCCCACACCCTCTTCATTAACGTATTTGCTCTACGACACGCAAAGATGTATGGCTGCATCCTTGGCTTCCTGACAAAGCTAACAAAACGAAGATTCACAAAACTTGGAGCAACTCCGTATAGGTCCTTCAGGAATATTAGAAGCAGTTGCTAAAGTTCTGGTCCTTTTAAACTTGCTTTGAAGACACTTGATGACACTTTTAAACTTGATGACACTTGCTTTGTTTTGGTTTTAATCTTCTTATTCTTTGTATTGGAATTGATAGGTAGCTTCCTTATTTCCTGGTATTATCTTCGTTGTAATTATTAAACATTATGATAATGAGTGTTCCACTTCTTTCATTTCTAACAGTTATTACAGCATTTTGCTAAATATGACGGTGCGCCATAATGCACACTATTGACCTCTTTACTTTTTGTGGCGCCTGCTAGTTACACAATACAGTACATTCCGTCACACACATTTTATATTCACATATGATCTCACATATGTTCACATATGCTCACATTATCCATGAAAGATCTATATTTATGTTGCCATTTTGTATCTTATTTCTTCAGCTATAATAGTTAGTGTGGAAACTTACAATGTTATTATTCACTTTTAACTTATTTAGTTATTTTAAAGTATTCGCTACTACATATTGCAATGCTAAACATTTCTGTTCATTAGGTATATTTTGCATTTCACTCTTCTCTTAACGGTAATGACGAGTAAAAAGTAAATATGATAGACATTTCACGAGGGAAGCAAATACAGCAGTTCATACTCCCTGAAGTACCGAGGTAATGCACTGTAAAATATTTTGCGAATGTTGGTTGGTATACCAGTAAAGTTTTAGATACGTAAATATTTGAACTGTTGCTGTTGTGAGTGAATGAAAGCTGTCGATAAAGAACACTGATAGATTTGTTTTGCATGATTGGAGATTTTCAATATCCCTCTTGTTGCGTCATTTTCGCACATGCGCAGAAACAAAAAACGGTAAGGTAACATGCAATTCTGATCTAGTGTTTACTGGCGTCAATTAAAGTATGTATTTTAATAGCAGTGTGATATTATTAGTGAATAGGGCTTGCGATCCCTACTTGGCAAAGAGAGAAAGTTATTAAAACATAGCGTAAGCCTTGCGAGTAACTTTGTTTATGTCTTTGGGATTCACGCAACGCTGGAATTGTAAACAGACAATCCGTGTTCTAGTCTCACTTGAGGCTTCTATTTTATTTCCTGAAAATGAAAATTGTCTAGATTTTGTTACCTAAGTTACTGAACATGTCCATGCTATTATAGCTGCGTAGCTTCTATCAGTAATGTTAAAAAAGTTAACAGTGTTTAAGAAGCGATAGGTATTCCTGGAGCAAGAATCTTGGTCCAATGCCTCTGATCACGGACTTTGGATAAAAACAGCAGCTCTCATCCATTTTGGTCCAGACTTTCCAAGGTTTTCCTCATCCTACCCGGTGAATTCTGGGATGGTACAGTAAGAGAGGCCCAGACACAAATTTGCCAATTATATACCCCAGAACAGTGCCTTAAGCTTGTGTTGAACATAGGCCGTAGTTTCTACTTAACCCAAAACATTAAATTAAAATCAATAAAGCTTTATTAAGTAGCGGAACCAGTTATTACGCAGAAGTTTTTTGCTAGTCTAATTTCATATTCATTCCAACAGTTGAATACTATTGTAATCATGAAATTAAAAAAAATAGTTTCGCGCGAAGTTTAATATATAAAATATTCACTACGTATAAAAATAGAAATAGATCAAATTATGACGGATATAAAGTGCTAAAGAACCTGAAAGAATTTAGAGTGATCTTTGTAGTTTATAGTTACACTATGTAGTGTATAGCTACACTTTTCATACGTGCTTTCGTAAAATAGGTCATCAAATAATTTTAAATCGTTTCGATAAAATAAAGATTCCATTTACAAAGTAAAGACTTATGGTTTTATCAAAGCAGCGTAAACTTCACCAGCAGTTGAAACCAAGACACAAATTTAAAAGAAAATGAATTTATTTTAGCCTTTATGTAATTTTGGTTAGACCGGGAAAGAATTGGGAAAATTATGTTGGAAGGAAATCGTCAACCGAATTGTTAGATCTACCCACCCCGACATTTCCTGGTATGACAGGATAAACTATGAAAAACACTAAGTCAGGAAAGAAGGGCACTGATAAATATATATATACCTTCCGATTGTTAAGAGAATGCCCGCTCTACCACTTTCATTGCGATCGTTTGGTGGAACCAGACTACAAATCCCTATAATAATTTTATGTTTTTACCTATAAATGATACACAAAGATAGTTGTTCATATATTGAGGTGTTCTTGTAGTATTGCCGTGCACTTCAATAGCAAAAATTTATTATGAAAATCGTCGGCTAAATGGTAGGGTTCTATCTAACAATAGAATCATATGAAGTTTGAACCGTATAACTCTTAGACAAGGAAATAGATTGAGATAAATGAAGACCACATTAGATAATAGTGCTTTGTAAATTTTATTAGTTTTACAGGAGAATATTTTAAGAGCTTACAATTAGCACTAAGTATACATGCACACCAAATAAAGGTTTGCTTGTAGTACATGGATAATGCATATTTTTACAAGTTCGATATTTTGTTAGAAAAGTCTTTGAAATAGCTTCCTGATGGCACTCTTATCCCAATTTGTCCTAAAATGGCTAAGACACGTTCCTTTGTGATCTTCATGATTGGCTCATCTTAATTTTATTTCCAACAAAGTTTAAAAGGTATTTCTTTTTAATATTAAATTGGAAAATAAATCTTACATGATTGGCATTTATATAATGTTTATGTTTTTCCGTTACAGGAATGCCTTGGTTTCCATTCTGGGGTTAAACATTGAAACTAAGTGATGATTGGTGTCGAAACTAGAACCTAACCTCTGTTATGCGTTTCAAATTTTAGTGCACAGTTTACGGAAATATAATAAATAAATAAATACGTTTGTTCTGCACAGTTATCATAAAATATAATAAATAAAGCGAAGCATGAATGAATATATTTTATTACCCTGTGTATCCTTCCGGCAAACATTTTAAACATTTTTATCCTTCCTTGAAATGTCCTATTCATTCCGAAAGCAAATGGTTAATGTGGTATCTACTGCAACATTTACTAATCTTGTTAAGAATTAACCCTGGTTAGTTAACATATGCATTCTTGTTAATAGATGAGACAGTAGATTATACTTTATTGCACATAATTATCAACAAGAACAATTAATGACAGCTTTTCGATCATAGTAAACCTATTCTAACCCTAATTAATATTTGATCATAATTAAAATATTTTATTGTTTATTCATATACGACTTTCGTATGGAAGGAAAACTATGTGAGAGAGGTACATTTATGTTATAACCTCAGTTTTCTTTATTCGAAACTTGTCAATATATGAATGGAGTATCAAATATTGTACACTCAAAACAGTTCCTATGAATGTAACGTCTAACAAAGAACTAATTCAGGAACAAACCTAGAAGGTAATAGTAGCCCTTAAAATGCAGGGAAGGTTCCCTCAAATATTAGGGTCAAACATAGTAGAAAATTAAATAGCAATAGGCTTTCCAAGTTTTCTCAAAATTTCTTCAGAACACTAGAATGGTCGTAAATGTTTTGAGCGTTTGTGTGTTTACCAGCTTCAAAAGTTTCAAACAGTATAGAATACTTATCAAAATAAATCGGGCAACTAAATAAAATCAAATGAACTAAATGAAATTGTAGTTGGTTTTCACGAGAATTCGAAATGAAATTTACTACGAATTACATACTATTTTCAAATAATATGGAATCCCTTATAAATATATTTGGTATTACAATTGTTTGTGACACAAGCTAAGAGTACTGCTGAAGTCTTTGTGGCAAGTAAAACATAACGATATAATTATTTATGTCAATAAGAAATTCGTTACAAAGTTTGTTCCCATTTGTTAAGTCAATTACTAAATCATCTTAACTACTCTTACCAAATTAGTTGATAGATGATTCAATACTTCCATCCCATCCGATGCAATAAACATTTTTGTATAAGAAAGTAATAGCTTTGTAAATGTAGATTTGTAAATTTCGAAACGTAGATTCAGATCAACTGGTTTCTTAGTTATAACCATGATTTAAAAGTACATTTAAAACGTTTGTGATACTAATAGTTCTAATTTTTTATCAAAATTTCCAAATCGAATTTGATATTCGTGCCTAAATGTATTATGGTTTTTTATTGGAATAAATATTTCTACTTTTTTTTACAAATATTTTAGATTATATGATTAAAATTGAATGTGGAGAACAATACATAAAATAAGGACGAAGATGTGCCGTAAACAAATATACATTATAACAGTTCTGAGAATGATACAAATCTAATAAAAGTTTAAGTATATCAATATAAAAATGTAAAAGGAAAGTTAGTTTATCACTCCCGACCGTATTTTAAAAATAATCGAGTCATTAAAATTTAACAATAACAGATCAATGGTAATGATTATAGTTTCATACAACACAGTATACTGGTTTATATTTTATGAAGATTCTGCTATTATTGTTAGTCTTTGTAAAAATTGTATAGCATCATTATCTTCTTAATCATACTTATCCTTTCTAAGTCAATTACTAGTTTCCGACCTAATCCAGATTTCCTCAAAGGTTTTGTCAACTGCTCAAAAAAATTCATGTCGCTCCGAAAACGCTTACTTTCATTTATCCAACTTTCTGTTAGTCCCGTTGTATGTCGTTTCTTTTATCTAGGAAGCCAGTGTAGAACAGTCCTTATCCAACTTCCATCTTTTCGTCTATAACTATGTGACCGTCCCATGTAGACTTCATCCTCTTTATAGCCTTGATTGCATCTTCTAACTTAGTTTGTTACCCTTTTAATTATCTCAAGCATATAAGTTTTAATCTATTTATGGCCTTTACGTATCGATGGCCCAGAGTCACAAGTATCCAAGTGTTCATCTAAAAGTTTTGTATGTGTATATCAAAGGATTATTGCTACCAAACTGGCTACCTGTATTGTTTAATCATTAGAACTTCTTTTTCACGGTTGACCAATTCTAAACATGTAGTTAAATTGCAAAAAAAATATTGTTTTAATTCATTATTTTCTATAATAATCCCTGGTTAACTACCATTTTTATGTATTTAATTCTTAGAAGAAATGGCATTGAATTCGGTGATCGGTGGATGTCAAACTAGAACTTTCACACTTTTGATTCAACTTTAACAACCCACCCATCTTCTGGAACCACCGTAATAAACTTCGTTTGTTGTGTCAATTTAACAGAAAATGGCCTCGCTGGGAAATCGAAACGTATTGAATAAACAAAACCACGTTTTGACGTGTATATTGAAAAAACAGAAACAATTTAGGTTACATTGAATGTTTCTTTAGTATATTTTTGAACCTAAAAATCACCGTACCTATAACAACCAAAATTTCCACCATAATAATGGGGCACTGTTAATAGGACTGTACACATAAAAATCATCGTGTTATTGTTACTGTTACAAATATTGGCTATATTAAGAACTTACTTATATGAACTATATTAGGAGAGTATCACAAACAATTCGATTTCAATTAGGGCCGCAGTGGCTCCGTTGGTAGAGCGTTCACCTCTACGGCTAAGGGTCGGATCGATCCCTACTCATGCCATGTGGGCTTTGTGGTGGAGAAACACTGTGTGTGTGGTTATCCTCGGGGTTTTCCCGTTTCTTCCTACTTTCTTCATTTCATCAATTTATCCCATCATCATCCATACGGCCTGGGCCGTAGTTGCCTAAAGGCCTTAAAATAAATTCAAATTCAACGATTGGAATTAAAATAAGAAGTAGTACTCTGCAAGAGTAGTACATATGATATTATACTAGCAGAATTATTATTAGTAGAAATGCATACTACTACTACTACTATTACTACTACTACTACTACTACTACTACTACTACTACTACTACTAATAATAATAATAATAATACAGTGACACCAGATGAAATCCATACTGATGCTTTGAATTAAGAGAGCAGTAGCTATTCTCTTTACACTTCATACTCAGAGTAAAGTTATTGCAAAGCAGAAAATAGCTTGTACTTTATTCAAATTTTACTTGAGTCCATAGATGGAAGTTACACTGGTACTTCCTTCAAATTCAAGTTACACTGGTACTTCCTTCAGGTTCAATGTACATTCTTCAAATTCGACCTATTTGGCCGAAGAAATGTGGTAAAGTTTCATGCAGAATGGTCTACGACAGAATTTAAAAAAAATCTAAAATAGAATGCAGTTGCGTTTCCATTGAGGCTCGTTTCCATAGTCTCAAATCCTGAAAAGCTAATTGAATCATTTTCTTTAAGGGATGAGCTGAGCGAAAATTTCATATTCTGGTAATTCTGTAGTAGTTCTGTTTCCAAGAGTTTTCTGATCAATGGAAATTACAGAACACAATGGAAAGTGCATAGGGCCAACACGGCGTTGGGCCACCACAACATAGAGCAACAATAAATTTTATAATACCGCAGAAATCGAAAACCAGAAAAAGATAATTCAAATTTTTATTTCAACAATTTATTGAAGCAGCTGCTTAGAACACACAAGACGTTGAAGCTCTGTATCTCCATAGAACAGCCGTAGACCCAACAATGCATTGGAACAAATAATAGGTCGCACGCTGTTTCGTGATTATTGAGAGCCTGTTGCTCCTACGAAGCATTGGTAATACACCTCATCCTCCAGACAACGAACTTCTAATATTTGTGCAGATATTTTACCTTTATCCGATCCTGAAGTACAAATTATATTTTCGATGGTAAATCACTTTCTAAATTCGTAGTGTAACTAACCATCCGCCTCGAAACATGTTTCGGTATCGGAAGCGAAAGTTACCTGTCTCTAACTTCCTGTTCAATTTTTGTGTGTGTCTATCTGATTCATTGTGTCCTCATTTTCCGTGTAAGCTTTGATAGTGGAACTGCATGTACTGTTTGTTTTAAGTGCAAGCAAAGGAGAAAAACAAGGAAGACGTCAATTATAGAACACACTCAGTAAGCAGAGATGCCATAAAGATGAAACAAGATAAATCGTTAATCAAGTATATTATATTTTCGTAGCACATGTATTCTCAGATTGCCATTTATAATTTTAATACAGTTGCATGGAAACTTTTTAACATTTTACCAAAGAGAGCTTAGAAAACGTTTGTTTTAGTTTTAGATAAATTAATGTACTTTTTGTGGAATGTATAAAGAATTATATTATCCTTATTATAAACTGGAGATGTATCAATATTAAATCATCTTAATTTATGTTGAACATACTACCAGACGAAATCGCAATATAATTGGGCTGCAGTAGCTTAATGATAGAACGTCTACTTCCTGAGCTTACGGTCGTCGATTCGTTTAATGCTTGTCCCATGTAGGATTTCTAGAGAACAAACACCGTGTGCGTGGGTTTTTTGGAGGTTATCCCGTTTTCTTCCAAATTTCTTCATTCCACCAATCATCCAAGCATGTATCGTATATCAAAAATAGTAGAAAAATAAAAACAAATGATATAAAAATAAATGCATACAGACTTCAAATTACTATTTCCAGTGTTATTAATTTACATTTTAATACGTCACGAACCATCGAGTGTCCACACAATATTTATTATATGTGTGAAAATTTATTTACGGTTAAAAATGTAATAAAATATATGTAAGATGAACATTCACTGTAGTGATAAATATAACGTAGTTCTCAATTATATATTTTCGGTCCAAAGTCTATTTTACATAGTATTACAATGCAGCGAAAAGTAGACCACATCATTTCGAAGTTAGTAAATAGTCCGCTCGATAAGCAAAATTATACTGCACCTGGTGAAGACTTTTTTTTTAATTTGGTGTACTTGATGTCCATACATATGAGTCACTTTTAAGAAGGGGAACCACTTCAAATCTCCTCACTCCCAAACTGGTGACGATTTTGTAAAAAAAATCGTAGACTTTGACGTTAACGCCCCTGGTCACCGTCAATATTATCATAGGGACATACATATACGTCGTTGGAAAGCTGATAAAACACAAATTCAAACGAGGTAAGATTTATGTCCATTGTGCCTTATCTGTAGAAAAAGAAGACAAACGAAAACGATTTTT
>JAGDQP010033753.1:0-17257 GCA_022664845.1 Lepisma saccharinum | reverse complement strand
TCCCAAGAGACAGGCGAACTCGCACGATAATTTTTATATGAAACTCTGGTCGAATATTATTAAACAAGTTCCGTTGTCGTAATTTGCTCATTATGATTACTTAGATATTATACTATAGAAAGGTTAAATGAAGTTGATTCCCGTCGGGGTCCTTTGAATGCAGCGGTTTGGATTCCCCTTTACCAAAAATTTGTAGGTCCCATTCTTACAGGCTAATAAATTCGTTTGGGACGTTAAAACAGAAAAAAAAAAAGTTGAAACCTGTTGTAAATCTATCTATCTAATTGAGCCCAAGGGTTCACCCCTCTTCTTTAGTATTACTACAACCTAAAATATATTTCTGTTCTTACGGTTAATACTGTCTACTAGTTGAACATCTCTTTTTTTTTTCATCCAATCATACCTTCATTTCAAGGGGTAATTTGGGTAACGGAGTATTTTAAAAAATTGCGGAAAATGAGATGAATATATTTTCATCAAACCCGAACTTGTCAGTACATATCCAGTGTTGGGGTGTGCATATCGTCTCCATGGGATATTTTTTATTTGCTGTTATCCACTAACACCCTCTTGCAAGTAAGAAATAACCAATCTAATAACAGCTTTCTTATGCCCTATTAAAAAAATGAAAAGAATTCAAATATGCCCTTATCCAAATTTTCCCTTCGATTGATCATATCTAGCAGTCAGATCATATCTAGCAGTCAACTGAAAACCAACTAATAAATAATATTAATGGCGAAAAATGCAGTCATCCTACACTTACATTGAAAAGAGAATGTATTAACCTGCACAATTACGTTTTCTAATTGTTTGCCCTTTCTCTTGCCCCCTACCTTACATAGCAACCTCCCACCCACCTCCACGATTATGACTTTTGTGATGATGGATTCCCATTGTTATGTTTGCGACAATATGTCATGCCTTGTGTCACCGTCAGCTGTCCTTTTTCTGTCACAACAATTTGAATGTTCACTGACAATTGCTTGTGACGGTTTGAAAGGATCGTAATTGTCTATGTGGAACGTGCAGAATAAGTGGCTAAATACATTCCGCTTCTCGTCTCTGCATTGTTTCTCAGAATAAAACTATCCTATTGGAGTATAAACGGGAACCATAATTAAGTTGGGTGCTTTTATTTACATGCCTGTTGATCACCATAGGTGTGTACTTACGAAGACCCGATCTGAAAACCCAATTACCATAAAAAATTAGTATAATTAAGCAGAGTTACAGATACTTTATATACATTTCGCCCATGCACCCACCATAAACCTTCGTTCAAAAATAATAAATAAATCTGGCGGTAATACATGAATCTCTTCGTCTTAATCGACTCTCGTTCCTAGTTATACTCTAACACCGTATCATCATACCCAAATCACTTCGAAGTATCCTACCATTGACTGCTGATAACTAAAAGAGCTCATGTTGCCATCTAGCCAACAAAATTACGAAGGTGGTTAAATCAATAACCTTAAATATTTAAACTTAACTCTTTTTTTTTTATGTGCTGGGAAATAGGATATATTATTTTTCTGCATAGTCGCCAGCAAAACAAGTGCGCCATCTTTTGGGAAGCGACTGTGTTCCAGCAAAGAAGTTTTCGTATCTAGTCAGCACCAATTCACGTATTGCATCTTTGACGTCTTCATCGGAACTAATTTCGACCACCTGAAACGAACAAAACTGTGGTGATCTGAATGTGCGAAGTCAGGTGAATATGGTGCATGTGACACTCAAACTTAATATCTCGGATGGTTTCAGTTGTTTTACGCGACATAATGTCGCTATCTTGCTGAACAGACACACAATTTGTGAGCAGTTCGTACCGTTTTGTTCTGATGGATGGCTTCAAATGCCTTATTGATAGATAAAAGTATGTATCACTGTTCTTCCACAGTGATGGCATCTGTGTTGACGAATAAGCTCATCAGCGGTCTTTATTGCCTCATCCGTTACTGCACTGTGCAGGCGACCAGGTCGTAACGAGTCCAACATACTTGTGTTACCTCCTGCGAACTTACGTGTCCATTCATACACCTGTAATAACATGCAGGCAATACCATACTGCGCCCTCATTCTACTATGGATGTCAATGTGTTTCACACCATTACTGGACAAGAAAGGTATGACTGACCGCTGCTCATCTTTGGACAAACCTTTAGTAGGGCCGCTATCTTAAAAACCTAACAGATTACTATGTATTGTAGCATGGACCTGCAATACCGTCTGGTCAGCGTGGTAGCAGTAGACCAACTCCTCCCTTCGGGGAGAGGCCTCATCCACTAGTGAGTGGATTGAATATGACTGTGATTTATATATATATATATATATATATATGTGTGTGTGTGTGTGTGTGTGTGTGTGTGTGTATCAGAAGACCTTACATACCTTCTAGAATAATATTTATACCACTGTTTGTGGCGCATACATTAGAACTTACATTTTTTTTTGTGTACAGCTCAAAATTGACTTGTATCGTTACCACCACAAAAGTTTCGTTGACACAATGTTGCCACACGTTCAATCCAATCTAAAACCTCTAAAGCAAATATTACTTGAGAATTGAAAATGTGCTAAAATAAGAAAGAATCAGGGAAGTGTCATTTTTTTATATTTAATTCTCAATTGAGGCTTGCGATCTACAAGGTCCGTTACAAATTTTAATAAGGCCCCCCGGTATACTATAAATCGAAATGTGAATAAGAAAAAGCAATTATAACATTTACAACAATATGCATAAATGAATGTATAGGATAAATTCACAGCGAACCGGAAAAGAAGTACTTAAAAGTACGTTTAGCGTGATTTTGTTTAAAATTAAGAAAGGTGAGTAAATATAAAAGATCTGCCAACTTTATAGCCACCAAATTAAAAACTAACCAATAAATTAAAATGACTGAATTCAAAGCTGAAGTTGCTTCGTTCAGGTCTCTGCCTTTTTCACCACCCATTGACCAAACTTCAGCATCATCAGATCAAAACTAGCTCAATAAATGAACATCACTGAATCTAGATGATGGAATTTTGGAATGGAAAAGGTTAAAAGAATGAACAGACCTACTAGTTTTAGAGTCACGGAAACTAAACGGCCCGCTAGATTGCGGTCGCAATCATTCGTCCTTCACGCACTCAGACACTAAACATGCTTTCAAATAAGTATATAGAAATTCGAACTTTTCTTTTAAATAACAATGTCTTTCCATATTTTAACTTTTCTATGGCAAATAAATCTAGTTATACCCATTAGTTGTTTTCATTCTTTCTTTTTTTCCTACGATAACCAATTTTCTTATTATTTCTACCCTTTTTCAAGATCTGCAAGAATTCCACCCTTCCCTAATTTTATTTCATCCTTCCTATTTCTCAGAGCTCTTTGATACAAAAGCTTTGATTAGCTAAGTACGAAACCAATAGAGGGCGCGCGTGATTAAGTTTCCGAATTACTCTTATTTCCAATTCAGAGAACATAACCGCAAAACGTCTTTTTTTTTTTTAAATAAAAAGAAACTAAAGAAGTGTATAAAGGAAAACTGATTTCATCCCCATTTTTTTGCAATTCGTTTGCCTTCTTTTATTTATTTTATTCCTCCCTTTCGTCATTGTATGTCTCTTTCATGAACTATTTATATATTCACGTAGCGTGCATTAAAATTTTTAGTTTTTTTTTTTTTTTTTGGAGCTGTTTCTTCCCTCCTTTCATTTTGCTTTGCCTTTTTCTTATTTCTGGCTTTCCCTTAAGACACAAAGGGAGGTTCTAAAAGGATTACCTTAAATATATTCCAAAAGCGTAGAGGAAAAGGTCCCCCCACAACTGCAAAACCAAAACTCAGTTTCTAGGTTCTTTAATTCTCCCTTTTCCCTTATGCTTTAATATAATAAAGAAGTGCCTAAATCACACACCCAGAGACCAATAAAAGGTTTAATGTTTATTTTTATTTTGTGATTATAAATTGAAAGTACTGCCTATAAGTTTATTGCTCTGTGAAAAATAATTTGGATTGAGTGAGACCTTTCGTTGTAAAAATGAAAGGAAGACAGTTTCTTCTATATTTTTAATGAGTCAAATTATTACCACTCCTCTTTATTTTCCGATATTCTGTCAGCAATAATGTCCTAATAGCTTGAATATATAGCGATAAATATTTTGTGAGAAACGTAGGAGATATGCTTGTTTTTCATAACTTGCTTACTTAAAGTCAAAAGCGGGTTTTATCCCCGTTCCCGCCAAATCTGTTCTTTCCCTCCTACTCTACAAAAAAAAACACCTATTCAAACACACTAGCTTGTATGATAAAGAGTTAGTGGTGTATGAACTCCGCCAATACTTTTATAGGTTGTTTGTCTAAGTAGGTATATCAGGGGCGTAACTACGGAGGCACAAGAGGGTGTGTGCGTCCCTCGAATGAAAATTGGGATAATACAGTAGATATATTGCATTCCTTGGGTCAGTCCATGTGAAATGCAGTCCAATCCAGTCCTTGGCTGCTCAGCCCGTTTTTTTTTTTTAATATTTATATACCGTGTACGAATAAGATTAGTTCAAAACGAGTATTATTTTATTTTTATATCCATATATTAATTAAAGTTAACAATTCGTGAACTGCGGCGCAGACGTTTACGGAAAATTGTAGTATATGCAGACTCATTTATCATAGGACATTCAAACAAAAACCATTATTTCCTTTAAAATCCGCTTTATAATTTTAGTTATCTGCATGAAAAACCTAAAACATAATCGAACTGGTCAAAATGATATCCAAAGGTGATGGTTGAAATAGAAACAGTTCTGGTTTCCAGGACGCTTTTTCCGCCAGGAAGAGATTGAATATCAAAGCTGATTTTATGCACTCTTAACATATCAAAGTATATGCTTTGTTAACTTTCATGAATTTTGAAAATTCCAAAAAAAAAAAAAAAAAAAAAAATGTATTTTGTGCATATTAGATGCCCAATATCTCTGGTGAAACAAAATATAAAAAATAACTAATTTCTTCACAGATTATACATTTATGTCAGAAGAAACTACGGTAAAAAAAATGGAACTGTGATGTTTCAATTTGAAGAGAGCTGCAAATATAGTGCAAACTGGGGTGAATAATGCTCGTGCGCGCTATGGTATGAATATTGGAGATCCTTATCTCTGGCAGGAGACCAGATATAAATATATTTTTTACACATTAGGCACTTATATCAGGAGAAACTAAAGTAGAAATTTCAACTTTGATATTTGAGTTTAAGAGGAGTTGTAAATTTGCAAATTGGGGGGTGAATAATGCTCTGAGCTTTATAGTAAATGCTATATTACCACCAGAGTACCCAAGAAAATTATGAATACGTAAAGTAGATCCTGAAATATTATTGTAAGAGAGCTTATTTTAATATATCCAGTATTCACTTGGCAACATGGCTGCTTCGCATGATCGTTTTTTATTCCGTTTACCCTTTGTAAAAAAGTTACCACCTTTCTGTGTGTGTGGGAAGAGCTTATACAGCTGTCTGCACCTGTTAATACATAAGCATTTACTATTATAGTAGTAAAATCGTAATTATTGCAACAAAGAATATTTCTTTACAGAAATATTCTTTTTACGAGTTCTTAAAAGCACGCACGAATATTTCATCTCCAATTTGCAAATTTTTAAATCCCTTCAAACTAAAATCTCCTGAAAAATGTATAACATTTGAAGAAATTAAATTGTCATTTTTTGTCCTACCAGAGACATGGCCTGCAATAGGCATAAAGTGGAAATTTTTGGATTTTCAAAAAATAATATATCATCACGAAAGAATATATTCTGTATACATTCAATATACTTTGATATTGTACAAGAAATCAACTGTAATATTCAACCCCTTCCGGTCGACAACCTCACGTGGATGACATTTTGACCAGTTCGATTACGTTTTACGATTTTCATGCAATCGACTAATGTTATTGGAAAGAATGTTTTTTGCTTGAAAATTCTATGATGAACTAGTCAGCAGATATTATATTTTCCATAAAAATCTGCTAACACAATTTTTGTTATGCGCCGCAATACAAAAATGGCTACCATTAACCAATCGGCTGGTGTAAAAATAAAAGAATAGTCGTTTTGAACTATTCTTATATCAGGGATATAAACATTACTATTTTTTCCGTAAAGGGGTCGAGCAACCAGGCTGAACGATGTCAAATGCACTATGTTCTTAACCTTGATTGAACAACTATTTTGGATAAACACGAAGTATGTGACTATTTGGTATTTGTAGAGGTTTCCCGTAAGCAAATACGAGGCCCCCGTAACAATTTGTCTGGATACACCGCTGAGGTATATGTATAAAAAAAGATAAGCATTTGTATTTGAGTTACAAACACGGCCAGGTCTTTTTTTTTTTTTTTTTTTTTTAAAATGAGTTCGACATTGTTTCCTGTCAGGTGATGTAAAGCTCTATGCAATACTAAATCTCTATTGTTACAAAAACGGCCAGAGACGTTTCAAAAATGCATTTGAAGGGCACACGGGAAGAACGATCAAGAATCCATTTTTGAAAGTTGTGAGAAAAAACGCATTTTAAAGCGTAAACACTTGAATTTTAAATTATTTTTTTTGCTCAAGGCATGCCTTCGACCTCAAGCATAGATGCCCAAAGCAAAAATAACTTTAAATTCAAGTGTTTACACTTAAAAAATTCGTTTTCTCTCTCACAACTTTCAAAAATGGACCTTCATCGTTTTCCCCTTCATTTAAATACGTGACTTCGTTGCAAAAACGGCCAGCTCCACAAGCGCTCAGTTTCAAACACGGCCAGGTTCAGTGTAGCCAATAACAGCACAGTATTTAGCCAATCACGCTGAATCACAAGAAAACGAAGAAGAGGATCTGTGTGAATGTGCTACCAACAATGACGATGAGTACGTTGAAGTTCTGGATCAATGATTTTTCTATAGAAAAGTAAAAAAAAATGTAACACAGAAAGCTTGTACAGGTAATTAACATGTGTTTTATTTCTTAAATTATCTCTTTAGAAACCAACCTCAAGGAATCACTTCATAGTTGCATGTCTGCAGTTTTTGTTACAAAGACGGCTACGTCCACACCTTGGTTACAAACCCTGCCAAGTCCAGTTTTGTTTTGTAAATAACTAATAAACTTTTAATATAATGTATCACATATGTTACACATTCAGTTTTGATTATATATTTTTATCCAAATAAAAAATAGCAACATTAATGCTTTTTATCTATAGTAAACGGCTTTTGCACGCACCTGGAAAGTTCTGTAAATTGGACCTGGCCGAGTTTGTAACCAAGCTACTCATTTATGGATATTACAATTTAATAATAAAGTGTTTGCTGTGTTAAAGATAGTCATGGCTAGCTTGGTGCTGATACGTTGAAGCTACAGAAGCCTTACTTCGGTTTAATTGAAGATTGAAGCTGTAGAGAGAAATAAATATTCATATTAATGGCGATGCGGAATCTTTGAACGGTAAAGATATCTTTGCGGAACAAATATATATACATATCTTGACTTCGGCTACATATTCGATAAATGGTCCAAAATATTAATGAATCCTTCCGGCTCTTTTCTATGAAACATTCAAAGACAAAATGCCGTCCAAAGACAAAATGTCGTATCTCCAAGTCTGACCAAAATTGTGTTCACATAGTCTACCTAGCGTTAATAACCCAATTTGTTAAATTTACAGATACGGGCGTTTTGCGTTTTGCACGGTAGACCTTCGTCCGAAGGCAAAAACCCGTATCTGTAAAATTTCACCAGTATTGACTTCATATGTCGATTTTATTAAATGTTATACCTTTTATAAAAATAACTTTATTTGGGTCAAATGTGTAGATACAGTCTTTTGCCTTTGGACGGCAGCATTGGACATCGTAAATGACGAGTCCAAAAATCAGGTGATACAAGTGACATTGACGAATAAAATAAAAATCGAGCTAATTGTGATATTTTGTACACGGACACACTAAGGTCCAAAGTTTCTTGTACAAAATATGACATTGTGCCACATAATTATATTTTCGGGTACACGGATTTTCTTCATTCGTCGATATCTGTTGTATCCCTTGATCTCTGAAGTTGATTAATAACTTGATGTTTTGAAAAGAATAATTTCTCATCAAAAGCGATCAAAACTTCTCTGACTATCCAGAATGTCAAATAAAATTCAATAGTATAATGTGGTTGCTAACATATAAGTTATTGTAAATGAAAGCTAGTATAGTGGAAGGAATTCGTATTATAGTCCTACCGTATTGAGGAATTCGTTTCAAACTAATGTAAAACAAAACAAAACTAAGGCCCACTTTTCTTTTCATCTATTACAAGGACGATACGCTACTGTTCCGTCTCTATACAATAGCATTAGCACGATAATATGTTTGCTGTATTTATTCGTATGCGTCACCATGTGTGTATTTGCTGCTTTTTCCCATGCATTTAATGATTTCTGAAGGAACTGATCTGTCCGTGAATGAAATAGCAATTTGGAATCTGTTTTAAACACAAGATTATTATTACAATATTCTCAGTAGGCGCTCTTTAACTCAGCATTCATTGGTTCGACACATTCTCTTTAGGCGTTCTTTAATCAGCATTTTTCGGTCTGGCACCGATCGAACCGCTCGCGTTCGGATCGCTTTTGGGTGGATTCGAGCGTTCGTTGACATTTTTTGTTAAGATTTGTTTTAAAAAGTAACGCTCATGTGTATTTTTCTTTACCATAGAGCAGCTTATTACATGTAGACCTTGTTTTAAATATCATTGTACTATACTGTGTTAGCTATTAATTATTTTTTTTTCGTATTCCCGTTAAAACTATATTGACGCTTGATAATCTAGCAAATTCGCTAATCCATCACGGCCATGGTCCCGAACGTACCGGATTAAAAAGCACCTACTGTATTATTTTTAATACGTAGTATTAATACTTGCAATAGTAATATTTATTGCGATTTAAGCCAGATTGGACTTGCGGAAAAATATTTTCTATATGTTTTGCCTTTTTCTTCTATGTGAGCCATTTATTAAATAATTTGGAACCCTTGGTTCTAACCATTAAATCCTTCCTCAGTATTCGATTCTTTTCTATATTAGCAATTTATATATACTAGGAAAACTTACAATCCTGCTCATTCAAGGTTCATATTATCTTACTAAAAGGCTTTTCAATATGGGATCTCAAATATACAACATTAACCAATGTACACCGAATTTTGTGTGGGGACTGCAGTTAGCGCACACCTTCGACGAGGTCATCGCCCCGCGGGTCACATTCTGCATGCATGTTTCTGTTGGGCACCCATCAGCTAGACATTATTTTATTTAACACAACTGGAACCTATTACTAAATATAGATAACTTAGTAACAGTGGTATCTCATTTCATGATCTTATTAATGCAATCTGTTCGTTTATTGTGGATAAATAAAAACTTCATTTGATATGCCCTGAATTCTTTAACTTTACAATTAATTAATAAACATACCTCCATTAAGAAGTTGCGAGTGAATAAGCCCTCAGTACCTTGGATTACACAAGACAATCTGTTTTTAATGGCGAAAAGTGACTTCGCGCAGAGAAAATTTAACTAAGACACATAAGGGACGACGCATACGTTAGTTTTAAACGATATTGGTCTCTCAGGACTCGTTGTAATAAGGCTGTTATAAGCGCCATCTAGCATGCTCAATTTAAATGTAAATATAACTGTCGTGTTCTTTGGAACAAATTACAAATGCTTGAGGGTTAAGCTAAAATTAGTTGTCGATCCTACTTAGTACTGTTCATTAGATGATTTGAAACCGTCATTTCGCTTAGGTTAATTTCATCTATGACATCGTTAAATCTGAATTACTGAATAAATTCTCAGTCGCCAGATAAAGGGTCAGTTCTACAATCGACCACTGAACTTCTAGTCAGCGCTAAGTTGAGGTCAAGTCTGATTTTGGCCAATGAGAGTACGCAAAATGAGAGTTAGCCTCAACTTAGCGCTGACTACAGTGAAACCTCTAGTAACGGACTCCTCTATAAAGCGGACACCTCCCGTAACGGACATATTTTGTAATCCCCGACCATCGCTATAAGAAGAAACGTATTGAAAAACCTCTCTAAAGCGGACACTCTGTATTGCGGACACGGACAGTGTTTTCTGTCATTTATAGGCAGTATTTACCTCCCTATAACAGACACTTTCTAGTGATTTAAGGATAAACCGAGGATTGTGAATATGCCAGCTGTCATGTAGAATGATTGAACAAATTGCCTTCCACAGGTCGTAATTACAGTATGAAAAACATTTTCAACACTGATGGAACTGGACATGTTTTCGTGCACTTTCGGCTAAACAATATGCCTGAATGGCGAGGCAAGACATCGAAGAGGAAATGGAAGAGAAGAAACCGTGTGAAGTGAAAAATTGCACAAAAACAACCAATTTTTCAATTTTTTGAGCATTTCTACTTCTCTCTCTCTCTTACTTTCTGATGAAAAAGTCACAAACATACGGAAGATGTAATATGTAGTGATTATCGAAAAGTGCAAAAAAAATGTTATTTGTAAGTTGTACCCTGTATATAAAGTTCAGCTTAGACGGAGGAGGGTAATGTAAGAAAGATTTTAGTTATATTCATACAGTATAATCAGTTCATCCACCAGTGGATACTCTTTGGTTGTATATGGCATTGTTCACTAATTTATGCAAGAAAATATTGAAACCTCTTTAAGGCGGACACCTCTCTATAGCGGACAATTTTCGATTCCCCGTGGCTGTCCGCTTTAGAGAGGTTTCGCTGTATAAGTTTAGCGGTCGATTATAGAACTGACCCTAAGGGTGTCAAATTTCATTTCACACTTGTCCGCCATAGTCAGGTGAAAATTCTATAAGAAAAATTAACTCGAATGCAGAAGGTGTTGACCAAATTTCAGCGCAATTTTTGAAACTATTTCTCTCTCATATCTTGATCCTTTTATCTTACAATTTGGTCAATTCGGAAACTGTCAATAACCAAGGGAGTATGTCTTCTACGACAATTAACCAATTGAATTAACCAAGTTATCTAGCGAATAAGTAGAGCGGCACGACTGTGATACGTTAGCCCACTAATCACAAATAGCACACCTACAGTACAGCGTTTCAGCGTACGATCAAACATCTCGGCTTCCCTAGCTAGATCATCCTAACTTATCTTTGAAAGATCATATTAACTACATAAGCAGCAAAACATTTGCATCTTTGTACTCTTTACTTCGCATAAATACGTTCTTATCTGTACCGGCAGTAAGACTATCTCGGTTGTTGGTATTGTCACCATTGACTATGGTGATGTAATATACTCTGACCTCATGGATGAGTTATGCAGACGCACGGATTCCGCCAGAATCAAAATTGGGTGTAAGTACAGTTTTGCACGGTTTCTATCGATTTTTGATCGCAAAAATGTTAAAGTTGTCGGGAGGATTTGGATGGTTACACACCTCACAGGGAGGGGGGAGTCTGGCGGAATCACTGGTCAGACGTCTGCAACATGTTCAAAATGCCTGCGTTCGTTTCATATTTACCCTTTCGACTGTCATTAATAAATTCGCATGACTCTGCTTAGAAGAACGACACAAGTTTCATAAGCTTGTTCTCATAAGTTTAATGTACTCAAAAACAAGAGATCAACCTATCTTTTCTCACAGTGCTAAGAATTATTCTGTTTCCACAAATTTGACCCTAGATGTCACGAATCTACTCTCCTTTCAATTTCATAAGATAATCCAAACTTACTTCTAAATCCTTTACAGGAACCTCTCGTTTTTACCACTATTAAAATAAATGCTGAAAAATCAAAAACTGCCGGAAAACTTGCGAAAATCGGTTTAACTCTATCCAAATTGCATTAAACTTGAAAATATTTTCCACAAAAAAATCACTTAAAATATAATACAGCTTTATAAACAGAAACTTCTGTTTATCGTTTATGTACCTGACAGCATTAACTGGAATATAATGGAAACGAAGATGACATTACATCAAAACTCGGACTTTGGTAATACCATGGTTGTTTGTTTCTCTTTAACATTCTCTTAATGTGGTTGGTCAATTTTGCAACAGTTGATCTGTGAAAGTGCTAACGTTCTCTATTGCTCTCTAATTTCGTTGGTGCATTTCATTCAATTAGTCTCAATCAGTAATTGTTAACAGGAACGCATTTAATGTATTGATTCCCTGGAACAGAACATCTGTCCCGCTTTCAAGGAAATACTTCCAATTTGTAATCAGTCTTTCAGTAACTGTTGAAAACAGTATCGTTAACATAAATTAACACACGCATACACAATATATGTTTCATACATATACAGTACCCCCCAAAAAGTAATTGGACATTTACTATACCAATCTTTTCCTATATGAATAAGTGATTACTATGCCAAAATCGCGCATGAATTTGCAACGATTATCTATGATGAACTTTGCATACCTTGGTAAATAACTGCAATTCTCATATCAGTTCATTTATCCCACACATTTTTGGCGCATCTTCCTGCTTGCAATTGTGACGATGGTCTAGATAGTCGAACAACATTTAAAAGGATTCAGGTCAGGACTTTGAGTAGAACAATTTCAGTCTGCCAACATTCTTTTTCTAATATTTTCCAGTTTTGGTCGTTGCAAACATGCTTGGAACTGACGTCTTGGAACTGACATAAGCCATTGACGTCAAACCTCAACAGTGTTGCCACAGCAACTTTACCATACAATCATAAAAGTCCTCAACTGTGACGATATCAAGAATAACAAACAGCGGACTCACAATAATAAGCACCATAATTTCACCACCAACTTAGTTCATAGTAAACACAGCACATCAAGTAGGAATTTTTCACCTGAAAGACACTGCATGCACTATCGTATATTTGAACAAAGGAGTCTTACTATCACGACGCCAGCAGAAACTTTTAGGCATTAAACATCTCGATATTTATAATGGTAGAAATAAATAACAAACACTCTGCCAACAGATGTGTGCATGAAGGGGATTTTTAGGACTCGAAACTCGAGAACATATTTTTAAACATGCAGGAAGTAATCGACCACAACTTGGCAGGATTCCTAGCTGGGAGTTCCTAGGAATATTGCAAATTCCCCTGCAATTCCTTCCTTTTATTTGCTTGAGGAGGTGCGTGACAACAGCGCAATGCAATTTTCTATTTTCGTATGCTAGTGACGAACACTACTGAGCCAATATAGAAAAGGACACTTGTTAACATATTGATTGCGCAGAAATTCTGTGCTCAAGCATGATATTGAATTTGTGGTTGAAGGGATAAAGTTCATAACGAAGAAGGCGAATCTTGATATCTTCTTGAAACATTTAGAAAGATATAGTCTTGCCTAAGTAAGATAAAAAGTAAAGGGCATGCATGAACGGAGATGACTACAAGTGTCTTGAGGCACGTGACACTTTCAACAGAATACTGATTTTTCTTTATTGATTCATTAATTTTTCGTCCTATTCTTTGTTCTGATGGTTTACGTGATTACATTCACACTCGTGTTTTCAGGTCAGCTTCAAAGCTCTTGGTTCGGCAATTAACGAAATTTCAATAGTGCTATGACACCTCACGTACAGCTGAAAAGCTTGGTTCGGTGACGCAACTCGGCAACTAGGTAGCTAGATGCAGACATTTGAATTACGAGAGATGGGGGTTATAATGTCAGTCTTGCCCACTGTCAACTGTTTCATTAATCGTACATCTATCGCTACTGTGGAAACTTCCTCAGAAGAAATTGCCGCCAGTGAGAAGTCTTTCAAATAGGCATGAAAATGTTCTGTGAAGAATTTCCGTCACCAATAAATTCCTCACCTAAATTTAGAGACTACCAAACCACAAGATCCATTCCTCGTAAAGAAACGATCTGTTGTAAATGGTGCAAATCAAAAAATCTGGAAAAGAATAGGAAGCAAACCAAAAATCACTAGTCTAATCTAAATCACCAATAGCCTAGTCAAATTAGACAAATCGAGGGGGGGAAATCCCGGAGTTTTGAAATTTTGCCTAGTTGTTCGTAGGTACCTACAGTACAACATACTAAAAATCCTGAATGTTGGGAGGTGAATGGGGTGGGGGCGTTTAAAGGTGGCTTTTCTACATTCTTTTCATATATCTCTGTAACTAACAATCCTAGCGAAATTTAGTCTATCTACAAAACTAGTTTTTCCTTCGATCATCATTTTTTGATCTAATTTGACTGGGTTACAATAAAGAAAATTGCAGTCATCTTCTCTTTCAGTAAGATGCCTCATGGGGCTATCAAATACATCACATAATTTACAGTGAATACTAAGATATGATTGCAAAAGAGTACAGATATTCGTGTGCATAGGTGCTAACTGTTATAACATCCCAAAGAACGTGTTATTACAACAAAATATGTAAGAAGTTGTATATTAGACACATCGCTAAATAAGGAGTTCACGTGCTAGATGGAAGCATCACGCGCTCCATCTTCTGGATGCCTTTGTGCTAATAAAGAGAACTACATCAATATGGTTATTCAATTTCGAAAAATTAGAGTCTAAATTCTGTCCGGCACATAGCTAAAGTAGGCCGGTCACAACTATTCGTTACTGCTGGTTAGAGTACGTTATGATAGGATAAAGATAAAATTAATTATACTGGCGGTAAAACCACTATAACTTACGTTCGTCCCGAATTAGCACTCGAATCACAGGATTAAGACATAAACTATCTTTTTTTTATCTAGTCCCTAAATGTATCCGACTCAACTTAACTTCAAGCTTCCTTAGACTTTATTTCCTGGGTAATCGTAATCGATAGCAAACTCTACATTACATGTTTATAAAGTGGTAAATACTTTTACAAGATGGTTTATGATTATTGCTCTTTCTATTTCGTACCAGTGCTAAAAATATATACACAATTTCCACAAATAGCACTACGTTCTTAAGAGATTATTATTTCATTTTCGTTAAGCTGTTGGAATACTTTTGAATCATTACTTGCAATATTATTTTAAGTTGGGAAAACGTGTGTGTATTTAAATCAAGAAATTATCATTTATATAAAGCTTTATGAATACCGATATTATAGAACAATATCATAACTTAGCATATTTGATGGCACAGTCTATGTTGGAACTGGGAGCTATTCGTCCGACGAGGGATTAACATATTAACTGGAACTTTTCCTGGAACCGTGTGAACAGTGCAAAATGTTATCTAAAAGTTTATATAAATCATATACTAGTACAAGAAAAATGAATGAAAATTTGATACATGGGTTATGGTCACAGCAACAAGATAATTGTCTATTATTAACTGCATTAAAATGTGAAGGTCAAGATGTGACTATTTTGGTGGATACTGGAGCAGCTATTACGATTGTGGATATTCAGGCTTATCGATCATATTTCTAACATATTAAATTAGCTTCTACTGAACAAGTATTATGAGATGCTTCAGGAAATCTAATGGAAGTACTAGGTTAGATTACAGTTCAAGTAATACATAATCAAAATACGTACAGATTAAGTTTGATAGTAGTGCAGAACAAATAAGTTAAAGCAATATTAGGTCGATCATGGTTATCTAAGTTATGGAATAAATGGAAAACCAACATCTTACTAACATCAAGTTATGATAATCAACCAAGTTCAACACAAGTGAATGCAATAGAAAATGAACTAAAATATGTTTTATTAAAGAACTATAAGGAAGTGTTTTCTGGAGATGTATCCACTCCAATAGTAGGATATAAAGTTCAAACACAAATAAAGCCAGATACTCAACCAATCTGCAGAAAATACTATAATGTACCATATCATATGAAGGATAAAGTGTTACAAGAATTAAAAAGTCTTCAGGATCAAGGAGTAATATGTCCTACAGAAACCACATAATGGGCAACACCTTTAGTAATAGTAAAAAAGAAATGGAGAAATTTGATTGTGTTTAGATTTTAAAAACATCTTAAATGAAGTGATAGATAAAATGCTATCCTCTACCAAAAATCACAGATATTTTAAATAAGCTTCATGGTGATAAATGCTGCACTGTTTTAGACTTAAAACTGCTTACTTACAATTGTAGATAGAAGAATCCCAAAAATATCTCGGAATAAAATATGCACACCATGGTGGCAATATTTATCAAGGAGCTTGTCATTTGGTTTATATTGCAGTATGCAAATCTTTCAACCATTTATGGACCATATACTAGGTAAAGAGAATGAAGTAGTATGTTATCTAGATGACATTTTAATCAATGGTCAGAATCAACAATATTGTTTTCAACGAGTATATCGGGTATTTGATATATTTAAAAAAATATAACATCAAAATTATATTGAACAAAAATATTCTTTTTCTAATCAAATAACCTATTTAGGATTTCAAGTTTCAGGTGATGGTATTAAACATCTGAGGATAAGATTAACGCAATTATTGATGTACCACAAGCTACAACAGTATTTCAACTAAATTTTCTAGTAAGAGTGTTATCATTTTACCATCGTCAGTACCCAAGTTATCCATGAAATGTCCATTAATGCACAATTTACTATCTACACATGTAATTTGGAACTGGACAGAAAAACATACAGCCAAATTAAATCAACTGAAAGAAAGTTTGAAGAATGCATTAACTATACATCCATTTAATCCGGAAGATGAAATCATAATAACAATGGATGCCAGTTCTGATGAAATCATTAGGAGTAGTAGTATATAACAAGAACAATGGTTGTTTATTAAAAGTAGCATGTGCATCAGTTAGACTTTCTAAATCTGAAAAGTTGTATCCAACCTATAAAATGGAAGCTCATGAGGTAATAATGGTATTAAAAATTCACAATTACTTCTATGGAAAAATCTCAATCTGGACTGAGTCCGTACCGGTCAAATTATTATTTGGCGAAAAATCAATACCATCAACAGCAACTTCAAGGTTACAATTCTGCTGTATATTAGTCGCATCTATTCGTGTACATGTAGCCGATTATCTTTCAAGAATGCCATTACCAGACGAAATAGGAGATGAAAAAGGATCATCTGCTTTTGCAATAGATTTTTACTGAGATAGCAATAAATTTACAAAAGTTCAAGATGAAACACAAAATGATAAGATTTTACAACAGGTAATAAGATGGTGTAGAAACGGATAACCGCAACAGTTAAATAGTGAAGACCAACAGACTGAATTATGAAAATATTATAAAACAAGATATTTGTTAACAATTCAG
>JAGDQP010033752.1:0-20505 GCA_022664845.1 Lepisma saccharinum | reverse complement strand
CCACTTTATAGTCCGGACCTGGCACTGAGTGATTACCATCTGTTCCTCTCCATGGCGAACACGTTTGCTGGTGCAAAATTCACGTCAAGAGAGGCTTGTGAACATCGACTGTCTCAATTTTTTGCCAATAGGGACAAGGGCTTCTATGAGAGAGGCATCATGATATTACCTTCGAAATGGCAACACGTTATCGAACAAAACGGCGCATATGTGACCTAAATCGGATCATTCTAACTATGGTAAGTCAAGCCTTCAATGTCATGCAAAATAATGGATTACTTTTTACTACACCAGATATATATATATATATATATATATATATATATATGTCTTGTGAGGTATCGTTGAACAGCTCTTGATAAATAATCTACAAAACAATAAATAGTTTCTCGATAGCTCTCATATAAGGCGATATTTGAATTTTTGAAAATAAAAAAAAACTTCGAGATCTACCTCAGCCTGTAGGCCTACCGAAATCGACTTTTTTTCTATCTTCTCAAATTGTTTTAACTTTATATCACAAACAATAGGAATAGTCCGACTATAGAATTAACGCGTCTTTCTATTGTCGACTAGGGTGACCGATAAGAGGTGTTTGTTATCTAGTTTTTATGTTTCTATTGTTCTTAATAGTGTAATCAAGGTGTTCCTGGTTGGATTTCCGGCGGGGACACAAGTGGTTTGGAACTCACGTTGAACTCTAATAGGCAGTGTTTCTTTTAGGCATGCTTTCGGAGGGCTTTGAACCCCGGGAGTTCTCAACCGAACCCCCAAAAGAATTAGTCTCAACACTTGTATTATTCATATATATTCATTATCATTTTCGTTAGCCCCCAGTGTGCCCCCGAATAAAATCTTCTGGAAGAAACACTCTCCTTAGGACGTCATCTTCATGCGGTGGAAGGTAATGGCAAATCACCATCGGTTCATCTAGCTCTGGGACTTTCAGGTCAAGACCTGCCTTCTGGCAGAACATCCATCATCATCATCACTCTTCTTAATCTAACAAGTCTTTTCAAAAGCACATTACTTACCGAGCACTCGTAGCTCAGTGGTAGAGCGTTGGCGTAGTTTTCGGGAGGTCGTGGGTTCGATTCCAGCGGCTGACCATCCAGACTGAGGTTTCTCCAGGGATTTTCCTCAGGCACACCAGAACCTTCAGCATAGGCCCTGGCCGACATCATTTCGAATCCTTTCCCCTCCCCTATCCCGGCCTGAGTCTTAGGTGCCTAACCTATATAAATAAAATTCAACAGCGCATTATGGGCTTAGAACTATTTAAATTTTAATAGACACATATAATTATCAATTTTTCTACACGAATATAACCACTTTATTTCAGTAGGCCTAAATGAAAACGATCCAATATTTGTGAATGTAAGAATACTTATTTTTATGGACATTTCTTTTCCCTTTGACATTGAGGGATAGTTTTATAACTATAAATCTAACACGATGAAATACCTTTGCATCAAATAATTCTAATCAAAGATGGTGTTTTTTTTTTTTTTTTAATATTTCTAGCACAGATATAAGCTGCACGAAACAGCATCTTACATAATGATATATATATTTTTCACGGAATAATATTAAATGATAATTTATTTGTGAAACGATAAATTACTTCCCTTCTTAAATCTCTCGGTACAGCTATAAGCTGCACGAGACGAGCGTTTACTTCTCAGGTACAAATAACTATAACAAACAGTGCCAAAGAGCGAAGCATAACAACTCACAATACGTGTTGTTTTGCCAAACGAACACACTCCCGGCCAACTTTCAAGTAGCGCCGTGTTCACAGCGCCAGTCCTGACTCTAGTGGAGATTTTTTAACTCTATGCTCAGTACACACTAAATTTTAAGGGAAACTCCAAGAAAAAATAAACCATGGATAAACTTTGGTGTGGATAAACTCCTTTCAATTTAACAAAAAGAAAACATAGAAACAAAGAGAAAGTTTGACAAAATGTTGGAATTTAGCTTTAGAAACTGAACCTTAAAATTGTGCTTATCGTTTAGATTAATTGAATCGGCAGTTTGAAGGAAATAAATCCAAAAAGCTGTTTTGTGGGAAATTAACAAAAACTGTATATGTTTATTATTTATTGAAAGGAAATCATATTGTTATTGAATATTCAAAACGGTCTTCTGATACTTTCGTACTGCTCAGACAGTTTGCAAGTATTGTATTTTTTTCGTAGAATTAAAAAAAAGTTGGTGGATTTGTTTCCTTCTTCAAACTTATGGAAAAACTTCCGCACATTTTTAAGTGTTGAGACATAAGAATGGAAAAATCGACCAGAAAATGAAAAAAAAAAACCGCAATAGAAACCTTCAAATGAATGTTATTTACAAGAAATGTATGCACAATGAACTCGAAAGTTACAAGTAGGGGGTCTAAGTAACAAATTCATTTTTTTTCCTTCTCCCCACTGACAGAAATTTCGCTCTACAAATGTGCAAAACTGCTTTTATTCCGTAACAGTGATAGCAATAGTTACTATATGTAAATATCTGTTAACAATAGCAGTTAAAAATATCAGTGTATGAAAACGTATCTAAATGCGAGTTATTTATTCCCGTCTGTGAAAAAGAAGTTTAAAACAATATTTTAGAATAACCTAATTACCTGTATCCTGTTACGTGTGCAGTAGAGGTATAGTCAAAGTTAGTTTAGCTCCTACCATAACTGTTATAAAACTCTCCTATGTAATTATCGGAGCTTGGATTTACTGGTGGAGAAGAAACAGTACATCAAAACACAATTAAATCAGGAAAGTGTAAAGCGGTGGGTAGGGGCAAGCGTAATTGTTTCATGCTGAATTAGTATAATAACTTGCGACTAGCGACAGGAAGAGCTGAGTCATTCTCGCTGATGCTCTAAACAGTAAATAGTATTTCCAAACACCTGCATCCAGTTGGCAATTTAGCGTATTGATAGCATATTGGAAAGCTATTGCAAGGAACTTGGGATCGAAACCTGGTGTAGTTTTTATTTTCTTAATGAAAATAACGTTTCTCTTTTTTATGTGCATAAACGCATTAGGAAATTTAATAAGATTAGTGAACAAACGCATGTGAAGGTTAGGTAAGTCAGGTACGGTGTTATTTTATTGCACACACAATTAACTCGTGTTTTCACATTGCGCTCTTCCTGCCGCTTGTCACAAGTGTCCTGTAGTAGTGTCTCAAATAAGGAACTCCTATTACGGCGGGACCACTCTCGTCCAGGCGCATTACCACTTCACCGTCAATGAGACTGACAACCAGATAGTTTCCAATCAATTTAGTAGATTGGTAGCATGTCGGAAAGCTAATACGGAGAACCCAAGATCGAATCATAGTGTGATTTTCTTTGTCTTTTTTAAAGAAAAAAAAAACTTTTTTCTTTTCATATATATATAAACGTATTAGGAAATTTAGTAAAATTAGTGACCAAAGGCACGTGAAAGTTAGGTAAAGTGAGGTATGGTGTTTTCTTTTATTGCACACGCGACTGATTCGTGTTTTCTCAGACATTCGAAAATAGGATTTCTTGTTTTGAGACGCTTGTGGTCTTGTTCTCCTCTTCAAACGGACTAATATTTCCAAGGCCAAATAAATCACTCTAAAACTGACTGGCGTTCTTTTCTTCTACCTTATGATGAGCGGGTATAAATTGAGGTGCGTTTTTAGTAAAAAAAAGTACTTTCGATTTTTTAGCGTTTGTTCACTTCTTCAAATTGTTGGTTGATTTTCTCTAAACTATGTCTATGAATTTTATGGACTGTTTTATGTGCGTACTATTTTCACTGCCTCAAAGGAAGAAAAAAGTCTAATCGCAAGACCAGAGCTTTCCTTCGAAACTACAAAATAAAAAGGTGTTTCTCTTAAAAATAAAAAAAACTTTAGGTGAAGGAGTACCAAACCCGGGACCACTGAGTCCCAAGTTCAATGCCTTACCCTTTTTTTTTACAATTTTATTAAATCTGAACTGGACTACAGAATCAGAATAAACTGAAAATATTACAAAAAACATTAAATGCAAATTAAGTTATAAAACAAATTAAACAATAACATTTCAAAATAACCTATTTAAAATATAAATAAAATATAAACCATTTTAAAAATAAAAACTTTCGATGAACAGGTATCGAACCCGGGACCACTGCGTTGCAACTCCAACACCTTATCCATTAATCCACGTACCCAACTATCACCCAGTTCTGAGAGCTCTTTTATATCAATTCCGTACACGGGTAACAGACGCTACTAATTACGTAGTGTTCACACGTCATGGTTGTCCTCTTCGCAGACAATTCTCTGACATTTTGTTCCATTCTTCCAGCAGTTCTGTTTGTTTAGAAAACAGGAAACAATGTGTTTTACAATTAACAAGCTTCGGAGAAAAATAGCAGTTAAAATAGTTCTTCCCAATGGTGTCTTTCCATCTGGCCTTTCAACCAGGATAGAATAGAATATTCGTTTTCCCCCATCCGAGCTACATGGCCTGCCCACCTTAGTCGTCGCTTTTCATTATTTTTACAACATCTGGTGAATCGCGCAGGACGTGTATTTCTTCATTATGCAGTCTCCTCCACTCTCAAGTCATCTCGTCCCGTTTCGGCCCGTATACCTTTCTAAAAACCTTATTTTCAAATACACGTAATTTATGTTCATCTGCTAGGGTCGTATTCCAACTTTCGCAACCGTAAAGTATTACCGGCAGAATAACCGTTCTGTATATTTTAAATTTAAATTTTCTTGATATTAATCGCGACGCTAGAAGTTTTTTGACTGAATAGAAACATGCGTTCCCCGATACTAAGCGAATTTTATTTCTTCCGTGACATCGTTTTTGCTTGTTACGTATGCTCCAGGTATTTAAATTTGCTTACTTTCTCCATTACCTCATCACGAATTACTAATTATTTTATTTCCTTCACTCCCTGGATCTCGGTTTGTAATCATGTATTTTGTTTTATCTATGTTTACCTGTAGACCTATCTCATTGCACGCTTCTACTAAGATATCGGTGTTGCTTTGTAGTGCATCTATGTCGTCCCCTATTAAATCTACATCATTCGTATATACGAACAGTTGATTCAAACCATTCAATGATAGTCCCTTTTTGTTCCCTATAACTTTTAAAATCGCATTTTCTTACGCAAAATTAAGATCCGTTGCCAATCTTGAAACTATCTGACATATTATTTCCTATCCGTACTCTGCTTATGGGGTCGCTGAGACACATCTTCACTAGCTGAACCATGTTTTATCGGACTTTGAAATCCTATCAAGATACTATATAACATTTTCCTTTTGATAGAATAATATGCTTTCATAAAATAAATGAATAGCTAGTGAACCGTCCCATTGTATTCACATTTCTTCTCGAAAATCAGTCTCTAGGCAAAACTCTGGTCCAATGTGGATCTATTTCTTCTAAATCCACATTGGTGATCTCCAATTATTTCATCTACGTATACACTTAGGCATGTTAACATAATATTACTCAATACTTTCTAACAAGTTGGAAGTTACGATATTCTGCGGTAGTTATTCCACTCTAATTTATCGTCTTTTTTGTAAATGGGAACTATTATTGACCTATTCCATTCCTTTGGAAAATCATCCTTTCTCCATATAACACTTATCAATTTATGTAATTACTTGAATAATGCCGTTCCTCCTGCTTTAATTAATTTTGCTGGAAAATTGTCTATTCCTGGTGATTAAACATTTTTAATCTCTTTATCAACATTTTAATCTCGATCTAGCTAGGTTCGGGAATCCAGGGTTCCGTGGTATAGATTTAAAATTCCCCTGTTCGTTCCCCATTGTGTACATTAAGGAGTTTGTCGAAATAACTTTTCCACACATCGACAAGTTTAGTCAGATCCGCCTGAAGATCTTCATTTCTAATCATTCAGAACCACAGCTGGTAACTTTTTCTTAACGAGTTTAACCTTTGCATGGATCTCGTATGTTATTTGTCTATTCGTTTTCCTCTATCTCCTGAATCTTCCGCATAAGATATTCTCGCTTTTTGTTTCTGAATCCGCGTGTGGCGTTTGGTTTCGCGTTACTGTAGTGGTTGGTATTTACTTCGCTTTTATTACTTAGCAATTGTTGCCTTGCTTGTTTTCGTTCCTCATGAAGCTTAAGGCATTCTCCATCAAACCAAGGTTTGTTTTTTGTTGTTTCTTCTCACCTGCACGTTGCTTCGCTGCTCTCTTAACTATTTCACGAATTGCCTCCTACATCTTACATCAATTTCATTATTAATATCATCATTATTATTACTTGAGTCGGCTAAGATTTTGAACCTATTTGAAAGTTCGAGTTGCTAATCTGCTTTTATGCTCGGATTATTTAATCGTTTAACTTCGAATTTCAGTTCTTTTGACCCCTTGCTTTCTCTGTTTTCCATGCATAGTTTTCTCCGCACTTTTGTGATTACTAATTAATGGTCAGTGTCACCTTCCGCTCCGCTGCACGACCTAGCGTCAATTATGTTGACGTGTCTTCGTCTATCTACTAACACATGATCGATCTGGTTAAGAGTATTGCCGTCCGGAGATACCCATGTGTATTTGTGTATGTATGTGTGTTCAAAGCACGTGCTCTTTACCAGTAGGTTTCTTGAAATTGCGAAAGTTATCAGTCTTTCTTCATTGTTGTTGTTCTTTTCGTGAAGGCTGAAGGTCTATATTTTTCTTCCCTCCCTACCTTTGCATTGAAATCACCCAACACAATTTTCGAATTATCCTTCGTTAATCGGTCAAACAACCTTTCTAGCTCATCGTAAAATATATATTTGTCGTTATCATTAGTCACCTCTGCCAGTGTATATACATTTATTAAAACCGTGTTGGCCCACCGAGTGCGTATTGCAACGTACGATAGTCTTACGTTTACGAACTCTATATTCTGAACCGCTGGTAAAATTCTAGCCCAGATTGATATTTTACATGACCACCTTCCGATTTAAAAAATCGAGAAAGAAGGCCGAATTCAAGATGACGGCCATTACAAACGTACCCTCTAAAAATAACGGATTGACTCCGTATCTGTTTACGTTTTATTATTCATTATTTTTACGTATTTTACAAAGAAACGTGTGCTTTCCGACTTAGAACATACTATTAGTAACTATTTTATGATTAAAACTTTTGGTTACTGCACGCGTCTTAACGGACGAAACACGTTTAATCATGATTTCTGGTGGTTTACTGATGTACTCTACCAAGTTTCGTCAGAAAACAGTTAGAAGCATAGGTAGGTTTACTTCTAAGACTTCTATCGCATGCTTAGTTAAATTATTGATTTTCATGTTATAAATACGAGATTCATGCATTTAAATTTTCTCGGTTATTCGCTTGCTTTTGTTACTCTTTCGTTACCTATGCAACTTGCGGGAGTTAAGGTTAGCAAGAAATAATGTATTTTTGGATATTGTTTGGATGAAATACAGTTCTCGCGTTTCAGAATTTTTAGTTGTTCCCCAACAGGAATAGTGTTTTTAAGTTGAAGTTTTACTCCCTGTTTTTTCAACATTCCTAACAGGTCTTGTGATGTACTTCCTGCGACTTCTAAGTTGCGATGTCTGCTTGTTATTATGGGGCGTTCTCTGCCTTTTGGAAGTAGGCGTCTAATTTCTTTAGTCTTGTTGGTTGCTTGAAAATTGGTCTTCAGAAAATCCAGCCTGAAGTTCTATTGGTGCATTGGCTCTCTTCCTATGCGAAGCGGGCTTTCACTCTGCCGAAATGGATTCCTACCCTTCTTTCAACTTCGGTGCTAACTTTCTGTAATTGTTGGTAATCTTCACATTGATACTTAATTCTCCTCTCTGCTGAATGGCTGTGATGTTCTCTTCGAAATTAGCTGGTGTTTTAGTGAAGTGAACCAAATTAAAATCAAGTTTCTGAACTCTTATTAAGGGTCTACTATATCGTGCTCTTTTCCTCATTTTTGTCGCGCAGTGCCGGGCAATAACCTGTTTGTAGAGCTGGTTACACAGCGATCTGCAGCATTAAATTGATCTTTGTCATCTCTCAACCTATAATTTGTCCTATAGGAACCAGCTTCGTCCCTGATGACTTCTTGGGGATTTCAAATTTGCTATTTTGCAACTCTTTCTAAATACAAGTATATGAAAAACCGTTTACAGCAATAAGAATAGTCTGAAGAAGTCCTGATATTCTAAAATTGGTTCAGGGAAGGAAACTGGCCACAACTATTACGAACAACTATTCTCTTCACCCAGGGTTTGTAGCAATATTATCTCTTGCACTCTCCGTGATATTGAAAGTGAATTTGCCTTATGGCACTATTTCCGCTCGTGCCACTTCCTAAGTTTTTTTTCTTCAAAATATTCAAAAATAGCGTAGCACTATCAAAAATGTTAAAACATTACCTACAAATTACTATCATGTACAATGGCCAGCGATCTCGAAGTATTTCCCATTAACACGTGATCTTTTTCAAAGTTTATCGCGTCATTATTTAATTCAAGCCTTACTACTCATTAATGGACAAGATCTAGAGATCACTGCCAAAGGTATTTTATAGAAATTTGTAGCACTAGCACGCTGTGTTCTAAACGTTTTGATAAAACTCTTAAATTTTGAAATATTTTGAAAAATGTTAGAGAACTAGGGGTGGACGCGTGGAGTTCCCTTGAATGTTAGTTATTGAACAACCTTTGAGGTTAGTCGTAATTCAATATTACAATAACGTGGTCATTTACATATTACGTAAAATATAATAGAAATATGTTCTATATTTCAATTTTACATATACTTAGTGAAAGTAATTCATGCAGTACGGATCAGTACTTGTTGCCTCGAAGTACTGATAGGTCTGCTGTAGGCAATTCTTCATAACGCGATCCATGTAAATGCAAATTATTGTCATGAAAATTAATAGTTTATTAATTTTCGTTTGACACTTTCTCTCCGCTTTTTTATAGTCATTGAGAGAAAATAATCTCTCCATAAGTCCGTTGCTTGAGAGGAGACCTAACAATAGTTTAATAACCATTTTTACGTTACTGTTGGGAAGTTATTGTCTTTGAGATTTGGCGTCTGCTACTTGTCAATTACGTGTTTCTCTCTGCGGAATTTGGGTATTATGACAAACTATATCTTGTGAGTTGGGTAATTTTTATTGTTATTTTATATTTTCTTAAAATCGGGCACCAGAGCCGGAGTTGGAAGTGTTATTTCAGGGACTACATGGAAGTAAATAGGAGAGTTAGACTTTGAAATGCGTTCCACTGGGTTATCCATGGACATCCTCCCTTCTTTCCATGTACTCTTTAGTTGCAAAGTAGTCCTCAAATTCGGTCTAATTCATCTTAGTGTAAGAGACGACCCTTCCTATAAAGTGTAATAGTTACCATTGCTCAACAAATATTAGTTATTGCTGGTCGACGAACGCAGTGAGGTAGTAAAGGTACCTTCTAGGCGCAGGTTACTAAAATTTTCGCGAATGCATACCTCGAAGTGATTCTGTCCTATTCTCAACATGCATGTGTAATTATCCTCTGTTTCCGGCTGCCCAGTAGCATTGACGGTTGAGCGTTGTCTATTTGACTGCCAGTTCAGATTCGATCCCTATTCAGTTCAGCGTTTCTTCCCTTTTCTCTTTTTAACTAAAAGTACTAAATGTTGATGATAGGAATTAATAAAATTTCACTTGTGTTATTTTCAGGGATTTTCAACAGTTTATACATGATTCACGAAAATAAATGCTAAGCGACAGATAGCGAGCGAAGATTGGTAAACTGGTATGTTAGGCATTTTATTATTGCATTAGGCATTTTATTGAACATTTCTTGAACTTTTTAAGTATTCCAACATTTGCATCCACTTGGAACTTATACGAAACTTGACGGACTTATAAGGTTATATAGTGTAATATCATTTAGTAATTGGGACGTGAGCCTGAACGCACGTAAATGTACAGTGATAATTTCTTTACTTGGAAACCTGTTAACGTTTCGCAAGGCTGATTTTAGTACAAATAAGTATTTTACCTTGGCTTACTGCAGTCCCACTTTATTTAGAATAGAAAGCAAATTAAATCAATAAAACAACATTTCCAGTTTGAAATTATAAAGATCGTAAAACCTGCTCTAGCAAATTTCCACGACCTTTACACCAAAAATAAATATCGAGTTTAATTCTAATGGTTTGCATAATGTACAGTGTACATTTACTCTACAAAGTCAAATAACTTAATCTTCCCTTCAATTGTTTTTATAATTACCAGTAGAGTGTACTCTGTTCTAAAGCTAGTATTATGCCATCACTTAAATTTGACGAAATCAACTTCTGTAAATTTATGTTGTTTCCTTTGCATTTGCGTTTCAAATATAACGTCTATATTTAAGGAAAGAATTTTGCGCTCTAAGGTGACATCTATAATGGGTTAGGAGCGTTAAGACCTATCAGGTTCGAAAATTAAAAACTCGTTAAATTCTATACGAAATTTGGTGAAAAAACTACCACTGAAGTAAGAAAGTTTAAAAGAAATTCTAATTTAACATGAAATACTATGTTGAAGTACAGTAGTTGGATACTATAGATACTATATTCTCTTGCAATACACAAAGTTCAGTTAATTTACCTGGGAGTCTATTAATAAATTGCCATGATATTTTCTTTCAGAGAGTTACAGTTTCCTTTCAAATTATGTGTTAATTTCATGATAAATAGTAGCTGATACATACTATAGTCGTGAATACACAATACACATAAATGGAAAGTTGGATAAAAGTGGGAAGATGTAACTCTACTTGAGTTTAGTGTGTATAGCAACTAACGTGAATGCTTTTTGGCTTCATTAAAACCTTCATTCTTCTACTTCACAGGAATATAGTTCAATATTTCAGTAGTGTTTTATTTCACCTATAAATTAAATTTTTAAACAATATCTATTTTCCCTTTTTTGTCCAACCGGTATGATAAAATGGGTTAGCCATTTAAATCAGTAGTAAAATTCATAGCATAACGAAAATCATTAACAAAACCTATAATTTCTGTGTATGAATGCAGAACCTATGAGAACAGTGATAATAATATTGAAGAATAAGTTTTCAATAAATATACCAATGTGAAAAGACCAGCAAACCAAATGCCGACAAGGGCTGCAAAAGGTTGAGAATTTGGTCGGATCGGCGTCAGGGATAGGCAGGGCCCAGACTTGTAGTCGATAAATAGTTCTTGGAAGGTCGGCGTTCAGCCACAAGCGGCGTTTGGTCGTTTGGCCATTTCTTGGCAGCCGTTGGTCTCCAACTTGCCAGCATAGAAACGAAACCCCGACTATCCTACAGCACTTGATGGTGGGAAACGGGTGGACACCTCCATTGCCTTAGGTGGAGAAAAAAGCCGCCTTCCCGTCGATGTCCGGATAGTCGAGAAAAGACTGGGGCTCCTTCTATTTTTGAGGGTCGGAAAATAAGCGAAGACAAATTCTCCTTGTGGTCGGAAAATCGTTGGGGATACGGCATTTTTCATGCGGTTTTAATCTGGAATTTATGTAACTAAAGCATCGACATTCCGTCGCAAAAAATTCTGACGGCAAGTCTAGAATATAGAAAGGGACCTATTCGTCGTATCCGAACCCAGTTAGAGTGGCCCTGATTTTTCCTTTTACCCATTTTGTATTTTCTAATTATCAATTATGAAATGAAATGTCGAAAATTAAAAAATTCCGGGATCGTCTTCCATTGGATGATGAGTATAAATGTATTGTGATCGTTGTAAAAGATGAAAAGAGGAAACGTTCTTTACATTTGTTAAAAACAAAGGCGCCTGTATGTGAGATCAGGTACTTCTAATTTATTGTTACTAGGTGTTTCCCGCACCTTTACTCGACTTGGAAGCCGTTTCTGAGTATCGGGCTGTATGATTTAGTCGATAAAGCCTTTCAGAGCTTTACTAAGGGTATCAGGTTTGATCCCACCTGATACCAAAATATCTTTTTCCCTTTTCGAAAATAAAAAAACATACTTTTTTCATTTCCACTTTCGAAATATGCCCTTCTTTTGCTCCCTTACCAAACATCAGTGAAATAATAGGTTAGTTAAAGACAGATTAGACATAGATTTGAAGTTTCTACCTTAAACACTTTGCCCTAGGCGTTTATATGTCAGTCTGTCAGGACTTCTGGAGAGAGAGAGAGAGAGAGAGAGAGAGAGAGATTATTATTATTATTATCTTTTAAAGATATTATTTTATAAATTCAAATTACTTTATTCTCAAAAGACCACGATTACTGACATAAGTTTTTAGTCAAGAATATTTAGAACATTAACCAAGCCGGCGTAGCTCCGTGGAAGAGCGTTGACGTAGCATTCGGGAGGAGGTCGTGAGTTCGATCCCAGCGATCGACCATCCTGACTGAGGTCTTTCCACGGTTTTCCTCAGTCACACCAGGCAAATGCTTGGATTGCACCTTCAGCATAGGCCCTGGCCGACACCTTTCCCAATCTTTTCCCTCCCCTATCTCGGCCTAAGCGTTAGAGGCCTAGAGATCATAAATTTAATTTAATTTTTGAACATAGACGGAAAATTTTGAATTAGCTGTCCCCTTGTACAGAACAAGGCATCATAAATTATGACTGATTCTAAGAGAGATTGTATATTTTTTTTTCAAACGTTTAATCAACAACTATTATGTCAAATAACTGTTTTGCTATCAAACTTCTATATTTAACAACTGTATATTTATGTGTTATCTGTATATCTATGTGTATCTTGTATGACTTAGTGCTGTATTGGCACCATGCTGTTCGTAGCACATTAATAAATATTGCATTACATTAATATTGCCACAACAAACGTAGTGGTATTTCACGTTACTAATGAACGGCCAAATAAAAACTTAATATTTCTACTTCTTATGTATTGGGAACCATCGAGTTACAGGTGACAATAGTAGTACAATCACGATAGTTTGATGATTCTCTGTATCTAGAAAAAGTGACGGTGGTCCTGGAGTATAAATAGGAGTTTGTTGGAGTTGCATTTTCTATTATGATTTGTTTTCTGGGAATTCTTTGTAATGAAGACAAACCTCCACAGCTACGTGCTTATACCCATTCTGTAATGAATATAGTGTATGTGTTACTACATTCCATGCCTGACTTCCAGAAGTATCTGATTGACGTAAAATTTTGGACAGAAGCCTATGTAGAGCCATAGTCTCGTTGACGTTCTCGAGTGGTGTAGATCATCTCTCCTCCCGTAGCTTGTGGCCTGTCTTAAATTGTTGTGAGGGAGTGGGTGCAGTTATATTCATTACAGAGGTACGTAATGAATATAAAAACACAATAGGAGCAATAGGCCAATTCCCTTTGCATTTATACCTACTTGGTATAGGCGTCCAGAGGTTGCGTCTGTCTTTATGGCTCCTATTGCTCATGAATGAAGAAGCTCTGCTGCTGTGATTAACCCACAAAGTTACATAATTTAATCTGTGTCAACTGAAACTCTATTCAGTGAAAAATAAGCTGCAATTGGTTCTAATATAAAAATACCTTCGCGAACTATACTTCGCTATCCGAAATACAACTACAGAAGAATGTTGTATTGTTCTCCGATTAGGAAACCCTTGCCTAGGTTCTATAGACTTTTGAATTATAACTTACAAATAATTCCCACTGGAAATACCCGAGAATCGGTTCCACAATCTCAGAGTTATATTATTCAACTGGACCAAGATAGGGTAACATCGCCAATTTTAAATACGCGAAATTTTCCATCTATACTGGAAAGCTTACTTGAATCTTGCTCCCTTTGCGACGACTCATCGTCCATCCCGTCAGCGACACTCGTCGAACAAAACCAAACGGAACACGAGACCAACATTAAGACAACTAAAGAAGATGCTTGAAACAGCTGTTCGTCTGTAGCAGGCGAAGAAGTTAACGTAGAAAAACTTGTGATCTTTCTAGACAAGAGGGAGAAGAAAGTGACAGGATTAAAGAATAAACTCAGCAGAGTCAAGTGGAAAACCGAGTGTAGGTCAAAGCGTTTCATCAGAAGTTATTCCTAAAGAAGATGGGTTTGAAATATTGGTGGAGGGTCCGGACAGCATACCAAAGATGGAAACTAGTGGTATTCTTGCTAAGCTGTATGATTCATCTTCTGACGATGAAGTAAGAACTATTTTTTTCTCTGGGCCTAGTGGAAATTTACATCAAAACGAAAATGGAGGAAAGTGATTTCCATTCTTTGTCCATTCAGAAAAGAAGTAGAAAGGAAAACAACCGGAAAAGACTGAAAAATTGACAGGCTTCTAGTATCGTTCGCTTAGCCGGAGAATGGAATACCCGCTTCATTTCTTCTGTGGACAAATAAAAATAAAACTCAAAGTGGACAGCTCTCGTGAGAGAAGAATTATTTTGTATCATGTTCTTACCTCGTTCGTTACGTAGTTCAGGTAATATTTTGAGCCAAATGGAAGTTGTTATAGTATAAGTGCAGCGAGTATTTTTCAAGATGATTGGATCGCGATCTATTTTTTGGTTTGTTGTTGTGATTGTAAGTGTCTTGGAGGTTATCGCAGTGTCTGAAAAAAGGTGCAAAAAGCCATGGGGGTACTTAATTTGAAATTGACCTTGCTTGTCATTTGCAGAGGTCTTGTTTCTATTACACGCTCTGTTTAATAAAAGTTGAACGAGACGGCTATTCATATTCTAGTGCTGCAGGAATTTAGCCCAAATGTTTTAAAATTTGAAAGTTATCAATACGCTCAAAATTGCATTGCGATCGAGAATGTTGGTGTCAGTATTGTCATTTGAGGTGACATTACATATACAGACTTATACAAATCTGCCGATGGCCGCATACATGTGATTAGTGTGGCTGGACTTCCTATTATTAACATTTGCATCCCAAGTGGCAATGCGTCCATTCATGTCCGGACTAAAGTGTTCGAGAGTATAGCGTTATATTTATCTACGCTCAAAACTAAATACATTTTGTAACATGTATTCTGTTTACCAAAAAATGATCTAGTTCTCTTTCAAGCCATAGTGGATCCTTTAAGCAGATTGTGGACTCTGTTTAACTATTATATGTATGGAAAATACTATATCCCCAGAAAAAATTATAAACTGTTAACGGGTAATTGTAAAACTAGAATAGACTATATTTCACTACTCCGGAGCTGAAACCTTCTTTGTATCACATTCAAGTTAGAAGATTCGGAACTAGTGACCATTCTCAGTTGTGTGTCAATTTTAAGTGGGACACTAAGTTACATGTCAAGAGGACATTTGTGTGGAGACTTAACGCAGACTTTATACAAAATGATCAATTTAATCTCCTGGCTCAAGAATTATGGACGGAATCTGAAAAGTTAACAGTAGGAGTGAAATAAAATTACGGGAAAGAAAAAAGTTATTCGTTTCGAGTATAAACAGTTTGTGCTAGAATACTACTCTGACAAAAAATGCTAGATTATTGCAATGAATTTGTTCAGGTGTATACGAACAATGCTATGTGAGATAAGAGTTGGTTAACTAAAATACGCCTTATTCAAAGTAAAATTAAGAGGTTGCGCTTTTTGATATCTCAGAACATGTGGTATGCATGAAATACCTACTCTGTCTACTGTTCTTTCAGGTAACAAATGTCGTGAAGTGCATATAATTAATTCCTTTACGGATGACCAAGATAATGTGTGTCTTAATCAAGAGGTATACAAAGAGATAAGGGATCAATAAGCTAGGGTATTACAACACCAACAGCCCGAGTCAATTGACATTATGCGTTCGTTCAATATTTCCACTGTGCCCACTCTTACAGAAGAAGACCAGAATTCATTAATAGTTCCTTTTTCGAAACATGAAATTCAGCAGGCGATCTCGAACTTAAATTCTAATTCTATGGGTAACGAAAACACGATGTGTAGCCTCTGGTTTAAATATAATTCCGATAAAACCTCAGGAAAATTAGAAAAAGTTTCAATTCATTTTGGTCAACTCCAGTTGTGGAAACTGAATTGTTTTCCACTATCGGCGCGCTTATTAAGAAAAATAAAAATGTGGCGTCTCTCGATTCCATTAGATTAATTCATCTTCAGAAATGTGATTTTAAGGTTTTCATATGTATAATTTGCTACTAGACTGCAAAAAGTAGTACCAAAATTGCTTCATCATTCCCAAAGTGATTACTGGATACCAGGGATGAATTCGGTTTCTTCATTTAATGAACCTTCGCGATTTGCTTTTCTATTCTAATTTAGGGAATATCTTCCCGTGCATGCTTATAAAGACGGACTATCGGCATGCTTTTGGTAATGTACAACACGACTACTTGTATCAAGCGATACAAATATTAAATATCCCTCAGAGGCTTATTTCTATAATCAAATAGATATAATCACAGAAGTGTGAACCTTTCTATTAATGGACAACTCAGCCATAAAATTAAAATAAATAAAAGGGGTACTACAGGTACTCTTGTGCTCCTATCCTCTTTAAAATTTCAATCATCCTTTAGTCACTTCTACTTATATTTCCCTTACTTGCATTACTTTGATTCAAAACCCCATCTGTTGTCTTGCATATGTTGACATGGCGTACCTAGTACAGTCAGATGACGAATTACGGCGGATACTGGATCTATTGTCGATTTTTTTCAAAACTTCAGAGATTCCGATAAATTCAGATAAAACTCAGGCATTAGATTTGCAGAGTGAAATTGGACACCCTCTTAAATCTCATATTAAAATTATTTCTAATATTACGACACGTGGGGTCCAAGGGTTCCCGGATTTGCACCAGACTATATTGATGGCTGAAATTAAATTATTAATTACTTTTTCTCGTGATTGTCAAATATAAAATAGAATCAGTCCTCTGTATTGTATAGGGCACGATTCTAAAATGTGTTCAGTTTTAGTAAACTTTATTATCTCATGCAACTTATCCCTTTTCCAAAAAAAATATGTTAAAATGAACCGAAATATTATGTATTTCATTTGGACAGGTCAAATAATAAGGACTAGTAGAGAAGTTTTAGATAAAAAAATAAACCAAGGCGTGGTAAACTTGAAAAACATAATCACAGGGTAAGAGCCTTAATAGTTCACCGCTTGATCTATGCCTTATGTTCAAGACCTCTTACTTTTTCCTATGACGCCTTAACCTTGTCTATTCGGAAGTTGGACGAAACTTTACCTATTGATACCCGCCAGACTGAAAGTTCTATGAAGATGTTTGCTGATGTGATAATAGATCTTGTTTACGGGTTGTAGACAAGATACCTTATGACGAATATTCGGTTAAAGACTCTTACCGAGTGTTTAGTCATTTCGGTTCCTTCCTGTCTAGTAATGATATTAGATATGGTCCTATTAAATAGCAAGATGTTTGTATTAATTTATCTAGTTTAAGATTTAATGTTGCCCTTCATCGACAATTGTTCCTCCAAGTTTACAATATTGACTATTATAGAAAAATATTAAAACTAAAAAGAATTAGTGACGACGATCGATGTCCGAATTGTGGTTCGAAAAAAGAACTTATTTCATAAATTAATTGTATGTCCTAGTAAAGAATATATTTGGGTAGATTAGCTCTTATTTATAAACGAGTATTACGCTGCTCGAAGAAAGAGGTAAGATTTGGGCAGGTGATGATGAGGCCCCTACTACAGGTTCTTTTCACCGACTCGTCGTAAATTTATTGTATGGCTAATGTCGGTAACTTTTTATCTGTTAAACAACAAAAAGACTTGACTAATGATGATTTCTATGTACAATTGTTATTATATCGTTTTGAGATAATACCAAAAGTCAAAGCCCGTTTTAATTTTGCGCAGTATAATAGAACGCTTTATTAGTCCAGGTTTTTCTTAGTGTCTGTTATTATTTTTCAAATTAAGTTAATTTATCATCATTTTCTTTTGATGTTATGCACAGGTTATCTGTTTATTTCTAGTATCCTTGTTAATTTTTGTTGTATGTTTGTGATATCATTGTAGAAGAAATATATTGATAGAAAATAAAAGTTTTGAAAGAAAAGTGGAGTAGTGGTTACATAGTCGCACCATCATACACTGTAATCGATCAGAAGATACCAGGTTTGAATCCGATCACCCGCAAGTGCAAAACATTTCAACAGTGATTCAAGGTGAAAATGGAATAAAATACAAGCTCTAATAACTATAATTAGTACCTTTTCTACAATCAAACGTCATTACGTTCATTAAAACAATAAATTCATCGCAGTATGAACGGGGTCGGGCAAAAGGTGGGCGAGCGTCAACTACCCGACGACGTGTTGGCATTTTGATGTCGTCCCGACGTTGGTCCGCCAACGTTGGCTCCGTGTCGGGTTTGTCAATACTTTACGTCGGACCGTACGTCGGCAGCCGGCTGTCCTAAAGCAAATAATTCAAGACCCACTGGATCGGTGGCGTCAACAGTCTGAGCCAAAGGAACATATCCCCGTTCTATTCAACCTCCTTTTCTTGTCAATATTCTCCTGTTTGCAAATCTCTTTCAAGATACTGCCAAAAAACATTGGGATAATTCAGTAAACAAAGTGCCCTTAGTGAATAGAATGTACGGAAGCCGAGCATTATTTCGAAACATTTTCATAGGGTTTTGTAAAAATATAAACAAATGACCCTCAAATTATCTTATATCTGATGCCAAGAACTCCCGAGTACACACAAGAGAATTAACAGCTCAATTCTGGGATCCGTTAATGACTAATTAGAGAGACTGTCTCCACAAACCTCGAAAGGAAAATTATCAAACAAAAACAGACAGTCAAGTGCAAATACTTAACTGTATTTGGATCTGTTCATGTGAATATACAGTTTGGGATTATCACAGTGTGTAACCCAACTTTTGTCGACGTCAGATCTATAACAAATAATAAATGTTTAATTACGTATATTTAGTTCCCACAAACAATTCAATTCTTGTTATTGTATTTGCTTCTGATTTATAAAAATAAAAAACATTCTTTCTTACATAAAAATAGCAAATAGTTAAGTTTTGACCAGGTGTAGACGTGGACTCCATTTATTGAGTTGCCTAGTATTACGTTCTTTAAACCAACACTAAGGTCAGTACATACACTGTACAATAGAAGTCGTACACGAGAATTTGTAATCCCGTTACTTATGTTACCCGAACGTGGCTCCGAACCCACATGTTTATGTAATTAAATTAAAATATAAATAAAAGTGAAACAAGGCGGAAACAAGAAAGAAAAGGGAATGAAAAGTCCTAAGCATAAATTCAATCACTATAAACAGAATGTACATCGCGTCTATGTACTCTTCATATACATGTGTCACAATATAAACAATAAAATATATTATCATTGGGTCATGACCATGACCAACGTCCGAAAACGGCATGATCCAAGATGATAGAAGGGAAGAGAAAAAGAAAAATTACGACGCAGAACAGGTGTTGGCATAAATTTTATCCAACACATCTGCTGGTAAAGATACTTTGTCCTTGTCTTTCCACTCGTCACGGACATCCTGCGTAGGGTTGCATATGTTACATTGCTCCATGAAGTTGCGACCTAAAGTTAGTCCGGTGGTTGGGTCAACTAGTTCTACAGCCTTGACAATTGGTTTATTAACACATAGGTAAGACCTAATATATAAGTTTAACATTTTTTTTATCACGCCCAAACATGCATCACCCTTGTGGTTCGATTTCAGAAAGACAAATTCTCTGGGGTTCACGCTATGTTCGAATTTCCATTCAGCATTGTGATCTTCTAGCCTCTTGGGTCGCCTGTCTTCAACACTCATATTGATCATCGTCAACTTTTCGTCCCACCTACCGGAATCACCGTCCATCCTCAATCCAAGTCTTCCAATCAAAGACTTCATATCAACATGCACGGCAGTGCATGAGCCAAGTTCTTCACGTCAGAAAACGTCAGCACTGCCACAAGCATCTTATACAGGAACAAGAGTTTATGGCAAAATCGACGATTTGGGAGCCCCGTAAAAAAAAAAGATGTTAAAGATAGGAATATGAGCTTTTGCCGTAAAGGAGATATGGTAAATGTGTGCATATGTACAAAATTTCATATTCGTATCTTAAACTATGTTCTAGTTGTGGACCCCTGAAATTGCACATTTTAGGCTAACTGACTCACTCACTCACTCACTGACTGACTGACTGACTCACTCACTCATCATATTGTTTAGGGTGTTTGGAGTAAGCTAGAAACATGAAATTTGGTATGAAGGTAGAGGATGATAAGTAGATAAAGAAAAAATTCCGACATTTTGAAAAGGTCGCCATCTTGGATTCAAAATGGCCGACAACCCTAAACTTTTAAAGAATACACAGCCTAAACGGCTGCCGCTAGAATAACGAAATTTAGTTTGACAGTACAACATTATTAGTAGATTATGAAAATATTACAAAATATATCTAAAGACGCCATCTTGGATCCAAAATGGCGGACGTCATGAATCCATTTTCCACACTGCTTGAGCCAGAGATACGAAATTTGACATA
>JAGDQP010033751.1:0-20505 GCA_022664845.1 Lepisma saccharinum | reverse complement strand
TTGGATGCTTACGATCAGGTATTAGCTAGCTAATCACTTTTACTTTATGGATTTACCACGCTATTTAATTTTGGCTTGGCACAGCAAGATCGCAGATTGACGTTTTGATGTTCGGATTCAGCTCTTTTTAATTTTGGCCACGTTTGTAACTCCAACATCCTTGTACGTACACTTCAATGACACGTCACGTGTCAGTGAACTTGATCGATTTATAAACGTTAGTTTTAAAGAAAATACTGATTTTTGACAAGGTTGATTTTACTTTAATAATCACAAAAGAAACTAAAGCGTTACAGCTTCAGAACTATGCCACTTCCTTCTTCAGACACAACTATGCAACTAATCGTATATAAGGATTCAAGCGAGCAGCCAAGAAAATGTTTAGTTACCACCAATGCACGTCCCTTATCCGCTTGTTCTACCGCTATATATATTTCGTGTTTATTATTATTATTATTGTTTACATTTATTCTTTCTTTGAGCTCCTGCGTAGCCTAACCGGTAGCGTCCTCGACTTCAGTGCGAGCGGTCCCGGGTTCGATTCCCGGTAGGTGCTAAAAAAATTCGGTGTTAACCCAGCATCGTGAGGACAATTGGGGAGCTGTTGTGAATAAAAGACAGTGGCGATCACTGTGAGAGCTTCGGCTCTCCCCTCCCAACCCGTCTGGTCAGCGTGGGAGCAGTAGACCAACTCCTCCCTTCGAGGAGAGGTCTTATCCACTAGTGGATTGAATATGACTATGAATTATTATTTATGTTATTCTTTATTATTTGGGTGACCAGACATACTCTTTTGGAAGTTCAAATACTCTACACTCTTTTCTAGCCGAAAATATCTCTAATTGTATACGCTTTTCTTATCTTTGTACCTTTTAACATACATTGTAGTTGAATGTCTTGCAAATTAAAAGAATTCCGAAAACGTTATACAAAAAATAAAGTTAAAAGTTAAACATAAACTAATCTAATGAGAGAAAGAAGGCACCTGCTGGGCTTTCAAGGTCATGTTTAACTGTAAAGGTGTGTCAGTATCATTTGAAGTGCTGTGGTGATTTAGTTATTTTTTTTCTATTGATTTTTGGAGCATCTACTAACTTTTCGAAGGACGCTAGATGAACTCTGCTTATGAAGGAAGATGATTAGATTATGACGAAGCCTAGAAGAATGTAAAATATATAAAAATAGCAGCTTACATTCTTCAGTGAGTGAGAAACGTCGAAGCAGGTACGGATTGAAATATTTATTTTAAAAAATGCAAGGGGAAATAGATAGGCAACAACAACATTCCACGCTTTGAACTTCTGAGGTGGTACAGACACGCTTTCCATGTTATTCAAGCTTTATAAGCTATCATGGTAGCAGTTACAGAATTCAACTTTTCTTTCGTATAAGACAGCACCTGAAATAATGCTTTAATGCTTGTTATACTTTTTGTACGCCTGAGCACCTCGCACTTTGGAGAATCCGTTGTATTATAAGCAGAAAATAATTTTATTAATCAACTTGTTTACTAACAGGGGCCCCGCGAAACAACTATGCGTGTTCCCCCGTATATCGTAGACGCGCTACTGTCCAGGAACATTCCACACTAGCATAAAATTTTCCTTCCTAAATTCTTTCAATCTCTCCTTGTCTTCTATCTGTTGTAAAGCTCCTTCCATCGCATAAGCCAATCCCTCTATATCTGTCTCATAATTTTGCTACTTTACTTTTATGGCAAAAATTTAAGGTAGCAAAGAAATTAGCGTCGTCAGGAATGAAATAAATTAATAAATATTGATGCACGAGGTGTCGATTTTAGCAAATCGCAAAGTTGTGCTCATGGACTGCATTGATAAAGTTTATCATTGAAGGATGTAATTTAGGGATTTATATTCTTCTCTTCTGCTTAATATCAAATACGGTACATGAAAGTGAAATTTCTTATGTGGAATTTTCGGGTAGCTACACTCACATACTGTTTCTTTTACGCATACTTTCGGGATGGCTTTGCACCCCTCTGAAGGTTTTCATCCGCTCCCCCAAATAACTGGTTTCAGCACTTGTATTATTAATACATATACTGAAATACGTATTTAGTATCACATTCTATAAACATTGTTTATGTCATTTTGAGGTTAATCAAGGAAGTACGACATATTGTTAAGTAAAATCATTGTTATTTTATATTGTGGTACATTGGAGTCAATATACATTATTTCGTTACGTTTCGAAATTCTTTCATTACGTTTTCGTTAAATCTATATTTCGTGCTTTCAATGCCATCTTGTCATGTTTTCGTTGAGTCTTTATTTCATGCTTCCAATGTCCTTTCTTTATGTTTCCATTGAGTCTATGCTTCGTTATATTTTCGCTGAACCTCTGTTTTGTTTTACAATGTCCTGTCGTTATGTTTTGGTTGAGTGTGTAATCGTATATATTTCGTGCTTCCAATGTTCTTTTGATACGTTTTTATTATATTTATGTTTCGTACTACCAATATCCTTTCGTTACGTTTTCTATGTGTATATTTCGTATTTACAATATACTTTCGTTACGCTTTTGTTAAGTCTATGTTTCGAGCTTCCATTATCCCTTCGTTGCGTTTTCGTTGTCTATGTTCCGGCTCGATACAACACTATACTTTACGCAAGACCTTTATAAGCATTCGTTTCCCTTAGTTCTTCTTTGTTGGTCCACAGAAAGGATTCTTCATTTTAGTGAACGCCTCTCTTGTGGCGTATTCCATACACTAAAACGCGAAGGTGTTGTAAGAACGTTGTTCTGCCATTACAGTCTCTTCTTTGATGTTTTTGAGAGAGCAACGATCAGCAGCATCGTTCGAACGCTTTTTCTCTTTTCTTATATAATATGTCCTGGGGTCGTCTCGAATACCAAATATATTGGCCTGAGACATAAATATCTAAAGCACTGAAATAAATAAATAAAATTCACGAAATACATTATTTTGGTGGAATTTCATTACTTAAAAGTGCACGAAATGGAACAAAAAACTATTTTTAAATACGTACATACTGTTGACAACATTTGGTATTTGGTCGAAAATTATTAGGAACACGTATTATTTTCAGCACATAGTAGGAGTATAATTCAAATGTTTATAAGCACACCTTCTTTCGAGTAGCAGTGTTATTCTTGAATCGTATGAAACATTTTACATGTTTGTTTCTTTAAGATCTTTAAAGTATGTGATCGCGTCCTAACTAAGGTGCAGTATTTAATGATTAAAATCCGCTTATGCGAAAAAAAAAGAACTTATAAAGTTTGGCTATACCCTTTCGTTGTTTTTGTCTGTGCTATTACATTGTACGAATATGTCTACGCAAAAGAGCTAAAACGGGTCACCTGGCCAATCGGATCATTCAGGTCAAGTTTGGACTGCCTTGTCTCAAAGCAGTGTTTCTCTCGTTATTATATACGCGTTTGAATAGCGTAATTTTCAGAGGTGTCCGGAAACGAGGCTTTTACCCATAATAACACAAAAACTACGACGGCGGAACATACTTAACAATAGTAATCACATATGGAAACAGTCTCATATCACCGGAAAGAACACAAATATATCCTGAGATGTGTAAATAATATCCCTGCTCGGAAAGTCCAAGCTGAAAGAATTTGTAATTTCACAAATGACAATATCGATTGGTTTAATTCACAGGAATAAAAACTAGGTAAAATAGGGTCCCAGGGTCAATTGGGTCAAGAGAGACTCACAGTCAGTCAGGTCAAGACCGAGTTCTTGGGTCAAATTTGAGATCGGGTTTCAGGGTATCTAAGTCCGGGTTAGGCCAGAACAGATAAAGTGGCCGGGTTTCAGCTTTGCTATCCAAGATATTTGGAAAGTAGGAGTAGGAGTATGTATATTTTGTTGTTAATACATGGAGGTGCCAAGATGGTGAAGTGACTGGTGCCATTTTTGCTATCAACCAGTCTGTAAAACTAAAAGAAGAATAAGGAACAATCTGCAAAGGGAAAACAAGCAGAAGCTGCCTGCAAACCAACGCATTAAAAACTGAAAACTAAACTTAGCTTTGGAGTTGCAAAATACACATTTTGTACATAGATCTGTTAAGGTTCGATGTATCTTTGGTAAGCTATGAATATTTTGTGTGTGTATGAAAGTGAACATTTTAGCATACCAAATCTATTGAATTCACAAAATTGAAAATATAGACTAGTTATTAAGCACTTCTCATCAGAGGAGTCACATATACAGAATAAAGGTCTATTTACACAGATTCACGCGTTCTACTTCACCTGAAGGCTCTCATGTTTGCATCTACGGAGGAAAAGTTGCTGAGTCACATGATTGAAGGTTTCATGCTGCTAGTCATAATATTAAGAAAGAGCCTCATCGTGTGAGGATTTGGGAGAAAATTGACATAAATGGTAGTTGGAGAAGAAAAGGAGAATTTGTGAGTAAGAAAGGAAATGGATACCTCCAAGAAATATATTCAGAGCCTGTGTATCGGTTTCAAAAAGACCGAGGGTGGGTTCTGAAATTTACAGAAAAAACTTTACGGCTCAGTCCTGATTAACTTGATGACCTTCTGGTAAAAGTTATTCCAACATAACAGAAAAACGTTTGTAATAGAAATATTGTAAATGCAAGCACTGGAGTTTACGTTGGATCTTGTAACAAGTAAGTGAATATTTGCTGGTAGATATTTCTATTTCATCAGCGAAAGTTAATTTCTTCCAGACCACATAGCTACAACCTATTTATGAAGTTCTACAAGGTAAATTCATTTTGGTAACTGACATCTAAAAAGTACTAAACCGGCTCCCTGTCTCTACTACACTACACACATCTCATGCTTCGATAATTGGATCAGACTATGTTGCATTCTTAACAGCATAATTCTAAACGCATATGCGCATTCCGGCATAGGCTCATCGATAATGTTAATTTATTATGTATTTATTTATTATTAAGTTTCAGATACAGCTGGAATTGCCATTTTACACAGAAACTAAATAACAATGCAGCAAACTAAATAACATTACTACAAACTGAATAACATGAAATAAAAATTTAAACAACACATAACACGGAATAGATATCAATAACATAACGATTATAATACACAAGAGGAATAACTCAGATATTGGTATTTAGCGTTCGATGGAAAGTGTTTTCAGATCCGAAAATATCAATATTTGAATCAAGATTATTGTAAATAATTACTAGTCTATGGAATAAGGAGCGCTGCAGTATACTTAGCCTAGGCGTGCTACAATGAAGGAAGTTATTATTTCTGGTTATTCGCAACGGAACACGGAAGTAAAATTTAGATATCAACTCTGCAATTCTAAGATTCCTGTTAAGTATCTTGTATATGTACATCAAATCTGCCAGCTTGCGACGAGAAGAGGGAACGTGGAGACCAAGAACGGATAATAACTCGGGTTTGCTTAAGCTACGTACTGATGGTATTTTTCTTTTGACTATGACAAGAAAAAGAATTCAGAACAGAATAAATATGAGATAGATTAGAAATACTAGCCATGTTCCAAATTGGGGAGCAATATTCAATTTTCGGGAAGATGAAGGTTCTGTAGAACATACTGAATGAATGAAGGTCCTTAATTTCTGTAAATCTATGGAGAAGACCAAGTAAGTGCATAGAACTGTTAGTTATAGAAGTCACGTGATCAGCAAAGAGAAGTTTTTCGTCAAATACCACTCCAATGCCCTTTTGAGAAGAAACTTTAGCAATAGGATTATCTTCAATGATATAGACAGATGGGATTTGATTCCTCTTTAAAGAAATAGTAAGAAAATAAGATTTTGAGGGATTTATTTTCAAGTTCCACGCATTACATCAGTCTAAGAGGTCAGAGATGGAATTTCGGAGATCAGCAAAATCCTGTAATGATCTGATCTCTCGAAATAATTTACAGTCGTCAGCAAAAAGAAGAAGTTTGGTTTTAGATGACGAGAGATAAGATGGGAGATCGTCCATATATAGAAGGAAATGGCCCACAACACTAGCTTGAGGTACACCAGAGAGAATGGAAACAAAATTAGAAGATGATCCAGAAAGAACACGTTCGCGGCCAGTGAGATAGTCTCGCAATAATAAAAGGTAGTTACCATGAATATTGAGAGTTAATTTGTAAAGAAGATTACCATCAATTCTATTGAAAGCCTTACTAAGATCTAGGTAGATGACATCAAGTTGTGTGCTATTGAACAGGGATTGGGTAGCAACGTAGAGTAACAAGGACAGGTTGGTAAAAGTGGAACTACCAGGAAGAAAGCCATGTTGAGCAGAGTCTAGATAGAGTGAGACAAAATTATAAAGTCTATCTTTGATAATTCTTTCATGCACCTCAGACAAAATAGATAAAAGAGAAATGGGTCTGTATGAAGAGACATGGGTCTTATCTCCATATCTCAGAATGGGTACGACGTATAATATTAGCCTGCTTCCAAGAACAAGGAAATACACCTTCGGCAAAACACCTGTTTGAAAGACGAGGGTAAGTTAATGATTCAGCAGCATTACGTAAAAAAATAGTACTAATGTTAACAGAGCCGGGAGAACGATTTAGAGGTAAAGAAGAATGCAGATATTTCACCTTACCATATGATGTACTTATTGAAGACAGTGAATACGAACAGATCGGTTGAAGCTGAGGAGGTGGCAAAGAAGGAGATGGACACAGAAATTGTTAGAGAAATATTCATTCAATAGATGCACCCTCTTTTCACCAGCAGCTGTAGCCGAATGATAAGTTAACTCTGTCGGAACACGTGACTGACATCTTCTAGAGTTTATGAGAGACCAAAATCTCTTAGGATTGGTAGATATTTCAGATGTTACCTCGTTAATATAATGTTGATACTTTGCCCTAAGTAATTTCTTGGAGTAGCGCCTGATCTGAGAGAAAGAGCTATAAGTATGTGCATTAGGATGTTACTTCCACAGCTCCCATGCAAGTTTTTTTTATTTTTCAAAACAGACCGTGCTTCTGCATCAAACCAGGGAGGATCGGAATTTCTTTGTAGGGACAAAGTCTTTACAGGTAGCATGAATTACATCCGTGAAGAAATCAATCGCTTCATTTACAGTTAAGTTTTCAATCTTCGTATAACTAATGTTGTAACTTTTCACTGTGTACAAGATGCTCGTATTTTCTGAAGATGTACTATGCATTTTCAGCCATCGAATTTACTTTGTTGCTGACTGTTGTGCCCCTACTATGGTACCTATAAACAAGATCCTGTTGAGAATGTCCATTACAAATATTATGAATACTATGCATTGTTATTCTGAACTTTGAGAAGGTGGAAGTAACTTCAATCGATATAAAAGATGCTTTTATCAACTGTTATTGGAAGTTTGTATGATGTTTCATGCTGTTTGTATGCTTCTTCCGTACAAGGTGAATGCTATATCCTACTGTAAGAATGATTCATCAAAACTGTCACGTTGCTATACGAAAGTTTTTGGCGAAGATACAATAGTATTTAATGAATAAAGTGCCTAGGCGCCACGCTCTGAAGAATGCAGAAAGGACGCGTAGCGAAAATGTTAATTATTTACCTAACGACCTGTATCAGTCAAAACTTTCGGCGACGGCATATCTGAGGACTGCTATTAATAATGACTGAGAAGAATTGCTTCAAAGCGCGTCGTAGAACGCCTCCGCTCGGGCCCAACAAGACAATAACGAAGGCTACTGAGCCACCAATGAAGAGACCTCGGCTCCTTTTCTTGTTTTTCGTCTCGTCGGAATGGGATATGATGAAACTATGGAAACGGTGCCGTTCAGAATCTTGTTTAGAGGTGCAATAGTAGAGATGCAGCGGTCAGCAAGATACTAAATTTAATCGCTGAAAATGCATAGTACACAGAGGCGGATTAAGGTTTCTGGCGCCCATAGGCACCCTCACGTAAGCCGCCTTCTGATGCCCCCATCACACGCCTACGTACTTCTCATGAAACACAAGCACAGTTGCAAAACCTATGTTTAAAATATATACGTACCGGTATATAAAATCTCCTTATATCGCATTACATAAAACAAACATTTATGGCGTTTTGAATCTTGTTAGTGTTTATATGCTACATCTTCACATGTTATAATTTAGATGGTAAATCTCGCTTTCTTTAAATATCAACAGTTACTGGAAATAGTAAGATATTTATTAAAGAGTAAAACACTTATTTCTGGCTTGAGCATTTGCAAATAAACTAACAAGTAGTTTAAAATCTATCTTTCTTAACAGTTCTATCTTACTATACGCATTTTACTAAGATCCGATAGTTTTTCACTGCGCATTCTGGACCGCAAGTAATTCTTAACACCTTTTAATACAGAAAATATTTTTCCCCTGAACAGTTCGATGTTGGTGCAGATACAAATATTAGTAGGCAAATGTATAAATTGGGAAATATTATTTCCATGTCCGAACATACTTCAACATTTGAGATGCAGTTTTGATGGCTACACCGCATGCTTTTAAGTGAGCTTCGAAATGAACACATTCATCCGAGAGACTGTCACTTAAGTCATCTTTGTAATGGAGAATCAACTCATTCGCATTTGCTCGAATAGTTTCACAGTCCACAATATCCAGTTTTGCGAGGAAATATTTTTTTTTATTTATCTTGTTGTATGCTTTTATCTTCTGCACAATACAGAGATGAAGGTTTCCACCACTGTGTTAAGTGTCTCCACACGGAATCGTTCTATTCTTGTAAACACGTTTCCTCCTTTGGTTTCATCGGGAGAAGCTCTACTACTTTTCTTCCGTCCCTTGTTAAGCTGATATTCCTCGCGTCCGCTTATGCTCTTTGCTTCCTCTTCGTATGCATCGAACTTCTTACGAACAATTTGCAAATATGCTTCCAACCTTTCAATTATTTTTGTTGCTTCACTCACATCAATATCTGTTACTTGCAGTTTTTTATTGGTTACGTCAAATCGCTCCATTATCTTTGCCCAGACAGTACATATCAATGCACGACTATTCTAGTTTTCGCCAGTAATCAGCAGCAGCACTGTGAGTTTGTGGTTTTTCATTGTTGTCACTTGCAATATCCTCCAAAGCTACACAAATTTCACTTTAGCTTGTAGAAAGCGCTTTACATGTATCTGCACTTACTGACCAACAAGTTGCTTATAAGCTTCTCAGAACAGTTAATCCTGGGATCAAATGTTTTAGTACAATCTCCCACGTTCTGTCTGAGGTTGAGAAGAAGTTATATAGTATCTGTAGTAAACCCCAAAACGAAATAGTGTCACGACAAGACTGAGAGGCATACATTCTCACAAGTTTTAGGGAATGTATTCTGCCAACGGATTAACATCCTTAATTCTTGCCTTTAATCCAGCGTAAGCTCCTGACATGTTAGCATTTTTGTAGCTTTGTCTCCTACGATGTTTTATGTCAAGTCCAAGCTTAAGCACTTCTGTCAGCACGACTTCTATTGACTTCTCAGATTTGTGTCCTGGGTGCTTAATAAACCTTTCTGCTGTTTTTTCCATCTGGAAGAACATAGCTAATCTATATGGGCAATATCAGGTGTGGAATCAACAATGATGGAGTAACTTCTTTCGACTCTTTCACATTCCTTCTGTTAATTTGTCTCCAAAAGTTGGAAGAATTAATCGCACAATATGGTCGAGCTCAAATAAGAAGGAATTCCTCTCCCACCATTACCAAACCGCGCTATATCATCAACTAAAAAGGGTTGAATTCTGCTATCACTTCTAAAACTCTCATGCAATTGTCATTAAATGATGATCCGAATTTATCTTCATGTCCACCTCTGGATCCCAGAAATTTCACAACTGCAACAACTCATCTTAAAACATTTTCCAGTACTCTGCTTCAGTTTTCGCTTGCAGAATGAGTTGTCTATCTACGCTACTTCTCTCATCCGCATAACTCAAGAACGCTGATATTGCTGCCCAGTGACCAGAAGAATTTTCATGTTCAACAACACGGTGTGCAACATTTTGCCAATCGCAAAAAAACCTTAAGACTATTTATTTGGGGTAGAGCTAAATACTTCGCATGGACCACAGTAAAGGGTACCTTTGGCGAGATAATAAACTGGTCATTCTCTGTCTCTAACTTCCACAACTTTAAGTACTTTCTTTAAGACCGATTTTACCTTTGTAACACCAAACGGTCTTGATGAGTTTGAAAAATCACATTCATTATTCTACTGAATACCGTTAGTTGCAAGAAAGTGTCTTGTGCAGCCATCTACTATCCACTTTGATGGGTCGTTTGACACTAATTGAGAAGAAACCTGAAAAGACTAAACACTTAGTGTGAACAAAAATCGATGTTTTCAATAACTGATTTTTTTTATATATATATTTTATTGGGCGCCCCTAGGCACGTGTCTACTGTGCCTGTACGATAATCCACCACTGATACCATTCGATGGAACACCTAACGAACGTTGAGCCAGACATGTATCGGCAGACCGGTGAGGAGACAAAAGCTACAGATAACAAAAGCTAAACAGTTGGGATTACTTCATTTTCAAGGGATATAATACACACATAATTGCAAGTATTATGCACCTTAAGGATCAAGGTGGGAGTAAGACAAAAATGGAAGAAACAGTCAGCACATTTGAAGAGGCGTTAAATATGGACAATAAGATTCACATTTTTCCAGAGGTATTGAAATGGAAGCGTTCTACTGAAAAATAAAGCACACAACTATCTATACGAAAAGTACTATTGTGGTTCGCAAACTTTCTATAGCGGCTACTTTTTACTTTTAGGTTTAAATATTCGCAAAATGTTTGTTTCGACGTTTCTTTACGTGCTCTGCCAAATGGTGTTATGCACTTCACCTATCTAGTTCATGCTCGTGTTGTCTGTAACGCCTCCAGTGGCTGAAAAGAAAGATTTATCGAACTTTGACATTTTCCTTCTCCATTCTTATCCAGATTTCTCTCTGTTCCCTATCAAATGGTGCTAAGGATTTTGAGGAATCGAATTCATAAGATTGTAACGGTCCTTTGTTGTATTTCAGTAGCTATACGTACGACTCAGTGTTTGATAGGGTAGTACTAATCTTGAAATCACATGAATTTAAACATGAAACATTCTTTTATGAGTTTATATGTATTGCTTGTACGTGTAACCATAGTAACCATAGTGAAAAATTCAATTTGTCTTCAGATTTCATTTTGTTTTCTTTACAGAAAATATTCAGAAGTTTGTGAGTATCAGTGGAGATTTTAAAAATGTGGTGTATTTTAACATGCCTTTTTGACTGGCTACCATACCTCGTTGCATTCCTTGTTAGTGTCGCAGGATACGCTTACGTATATATCACTCGTAAACACAGCTATTGGAAAATAAAGGGTGTGCCCTATGTAGAACCTTCCCTTATTTTCGGAAACCTTAAAGATGCCACTTTACAACGCGCAACTCTTGGTGAATCGATGCGACAAATTTATAACAAATTAGAAGGACATAAATTTGGAGGAATATACTTCTTCCAAAGACCTCTCTTCATTGTTCGTGATCCAGAACTTCTAAAACTCATCATGGTAAAAGATTTTGCACATTTTCAGAACCATGGAAATATTGCAAACGAAGAAGCTGACCCACTTAATTCGAAACACTTACTTGCCCTTGAAGGTCTTCGTTGGAGAAATATGCGTATTAAATTAGCTCCAACATTTACCTCTGGAAAGATGAAGAAGATGTATCAGTTCGTCACTGAATGCGGAGAAGAACTGAAGAAGCATCTTGAAGGGCCTGCAAGAAGAGGTGACCCTATTGAAGTGAGGGACATAGTAGGGAGGTATACGACAGACGCTATAGCCACATGTGCTTTTGGAATTCAACTCAACTCGATCAAAAATCCTGACAATGAGTTTAGAACAATGAGCAGGGAGATTACTACGCCACCTGGTTTCATAAAAGGATTGAAGTTTCTTCTGATGTTTGCTTTCCCTAAAAAGATTAAATTCAATTTTACGACACAGAAAACCACTGACTTCCTTCGAAATCTTGTGAAAGAGACTATGGATTACCGTGAAAGTAATAATATTGTGAGGAATGATTTTTTGGATCAATTGATTAAGTTGAAAAATCAGGGTAAAGTGGACGTTGATGAAGATGATGAGAAGGAAATTCAAAATGACTATCTACCATCTGAAGAAGTTAATATAGGTAAGTTTTTAAGTAATTTTGTATTATCTTTTTATTAGTTTATGACTTACATTATAATATTTTATTTACTGAGCTATACTGGATGTAAAACTTAAATGTTTATTTAGTTGGGCAATAATAGCCTCATAATTGTTGAATATGAAGGACGCGGAAACATCCAAGATAAAATAGTTAGTGTGACATTATGATAGTATTACTTTTATTTTTTTTAAAATAGCTGAATATCTTGACGCTAACTAAGAAATATTTGAATATATTTAAATTGTGATTCTATCTAATACTGTTCAGTGGAGTTGTATCAGTAAAAGTATTAGTGAAATAAAATTGTATTAATGAAAGTATTATTAATAATTAAAACTCCTCAGTGTTTGTCATACTAAGAACAGTAAAAGGTGAAAACTAATTTCAAATAATAATAATAATAACTCGGAGTTCAAAAGAATATTCTCCGAAAAGTAACATCATGGCATTGTTTAAATCAGAAAAAAAATGAAAAATTCCTCGAAATTTTTTGTGTTGAAGTATGAAAACATATACAGAGATCTCCATGTGTACCTGAAACTGAATTAAGATATTCACGGTACATTTGCAATATTAAAAATTGGCGATACACATTTTTTCGGTGCATTCATAAAATATGTATGTATTAGTTGGTAATATACACTCGAAAATTGATCGAAATAAGAACGTACCACTGTATTACATTGATTTTAAACATAGTAGATGCTAAGAAAACAAAGTAATACGTTCCTTTTATGGAAGTCGATTTTAAATTCATGACAATAATTTTACAATCGTATCTAAATACATCGCACCTAGACAAACACAAGTATATATTTAATTTGGACATAAACAATTTGTAAGTAATTTTGCCAACGAAGCAAAATTTTTAGGAGCTGCAAAAGTGAACAAGTACTATTGTAGTATATGAAGAAGTTCTATCATTACCCCGTTCTCAAAGCAGAATGATGTTTAAATAAATGAATGTATTAAGTCAAAAAACACTCAACACTTCTGTAAGCAAGGTATTGAAATACGATTGTTTCATACCCATACAGGTGTCAACGGAAATTAAACGCAACACGTTCTGTTGAGAGTAAAATTGACTCTTAACCTAGAGCACATATCCCGTCTTTGTGTGGTACTGTGATGGGTTATGTATGCATTTTGATCATCAGTAGTGGTCTGCCAAAAGCAGCAGATTACTTACAATTAGACGTTAGTTAAATCCTCTTCATTAATTACCTTTATCTTTATCTTAGGGTACAATTTATCTCCTTGAATATTTGAAGTATTTGCATCCGCTTTCCTCCTCTTTCTCTTTACTCTTCAACCATACCTTAAATTGCATTTCTCAGCATGTCAGTATAGTCTCTTCATAAACATTGTTCTAACCAGTTTTCTTTATTCTATCTATCGTTATCCTTCTCTTGCGTAATCTTTTGAGCATTACCTATCTTCTGTACCCTGCTGATATTTTCCATTCTGCATGCCGACATTTAGAATGCTTTTGATCTTCTATCGTCACACTTTCGTAGAATACACGTCTCGGCTTCACTCAACACTGCACTTTACACGAAACATTTAATTAATCTTTTCCTCGATTATTTCTTCATTGTTTCACAGAATGATCCTTCTTCTTGGTGAATAGACTCTACGCCATTGCTATTCTCAATTGTACTTCACTTTCACATTGTATACCTTCACTTATACATATCCTACTTTTTCTCGTCCAATTTTAATATTTGTTGTAATTTAGTTTTACAAATCATAAATGTCCATTTCACTGGTCCTTGATGCGATGTATTGAAGTTTATCGTACGTTCTGCATACTTATACAGTACTCCTTGGAGTATGTCTCACATATTGTAAATAATATGAAGAATTTTGGTCCACTAAGTTTTACTGTTACCTCTGTTTTACACACCAGGCATATTGTATTCATTCTGTTTATGAAAGTGAAATTTGTTGGCAGTAAGTTTGGACTTCATCATACTTCACCACCAAAAGAAAAGTCACAAGGCTTGTCATCTTTGTTAGGACACCATCATATGTTTCAATTGAGACGATTATACATATTGAATTGAACACCTTTCTGAAATACTACATAATCAGTAAACCCAGCCGAACTGACATAACAAAATATTAAAGAAAACTGACATCTGTACGATTAGTACAAAAGTCTTTCAATATCTTAGACAGCAAGAAAACTATAAATTGTCATCATTCGACATTATTAAGGAGACCTGACATAATTATCTCTAGAAAAGTAAATTAATACAATATGCATAATGATTTAAAACAGGATGACTATCACAGTCCATTGTTAAAGAAAAATGTTTCTTGTCGAATTAGCTACTCGGTAAAGTACGATTAAGTTTAGGAATATCGAGATTTTAGGGAGTAAAAGCATTACATATCTACAGAACCAATTCTAGCAACTACTCATTTGTATATAATCAATTACACATTCAAATCCCTTCTTGAACTGATTACCATAGCTTACTATAATAAATCTTTGTAGTAAACTTAACACCTTCCATACTAAATTCTGCTATGTGTTCAATAGTGATAACAGCAAATTCTCAACAGTAACTTCATATAATTTAAATCACTGATATGTGCGTATATCCGTTCCGTTCAATATTAAGATTGCCTATATATCATGATTAAGAAAGAATTTACCCATATAAGTACGTTTCAATATTCTGGCAGCAATAAGGTAGTCATTGTTCAAAATTAACAGTATTAATTTGACATCTCCACTAAAAGAGACAGCCAGTATTTATAATCGTTTTTGATATAATGTCAATACCATCAACCTTAATCTCCAGATCATACATATCCAACACCATTCATATCCTATTATCAGCCGTCACTTTATTTTGAATCAATAATACAAGGAATAACATTTCTGCATTTTATGTTATTTCATATAACCTGTTTCTACTGTAGTGTTCTTTTATTGTCCAAAGCATTTATGAAAACATGTGTTATATGTCAGTATTAACACGAATTTTTCAGAGTTGTCTCATGATGATCTAACAGCCCAAGCGTTTATATTCTTGCTTGCTGGATTTGAGACGTCAGCAAGCGCTCTGAACTTTGCGTTATATGAAATGGCTCTTCATCGGGAGATTCAGAAGACTTTGCAGAAGGAAATCGATGAAGCTATGAAGAAAACTGATGGCAAACTCACATATCAAGTAGTTATGCAAGAAATGAGTTATCTAAATAAAGTTGTTTCAGGTATAAATAGATATTTCAGTTTCAACTATCTTATCTAATTGTTTATGGTTATTTAAGTACACTGAAAAGATCTTATATTGTTAAAAATAAAGTTAAGAGGGCTCCTCACTCCAACCCTCCATTTTAAACAGTTTTCGAAATATTTCAAAAACTCAGTGTACTATCGAAAATGTAAGTTCATAGCGCACTAGAACTTACAAATTACTATGAAACAAAATGGACAATTATCTCGAAATCTTGTCGATTGATGAGTGCTGAGACTTCAATTAAATAATGACGTCATAACCTTTGAAAACGGATCACTCATCAATGGACAAGATCTCGAGATCGCTCGCTATCCATTGTATTTCATAGTAATTTGTAAGTTGTAATGCGCTATGAGCTTACATTTTTGATAGTACGCTTAGTTTTGAAATATGCTTAAAAATGTTAAAATAGGGGATTGGAGCGAAGAGCCCTCTTAAAGACAGGGTGACAATGAGGACAATATTTGATTCTAAAACTTGTTGAAAATGAACGTTATTTCTAGAAACTTCTATAGTTTCTCATAATGAAGCCAAAGGTTTGTGCTTTTCCACTTCCCTTGATTGATTTTTTGTTTTTTAACATTAAAAAGAACTAGCAAATTTATAGATTTTGTGAGATATTTGTAATCAAATTTGCTACTTTATAAATGAACTTAATGAATCTATAGTATTTGAGAAGTACTTTTACAAATGTTATTGCTATATACCTCATGCATTTACCTATGATGTAGTAGAATAATCCGGCGCGCACTGGAGCAAAATTAACAGTGCATTTCCCTTCAGTGCATTTGTCGCCTTATAATTCTAGTAAAGGATTATAAATGTTTCGCCATAGGCCAATAATTAGTATTATTAGAAGAAAAACCCAAAAGTATTCTTTCCCTACGTTACAAAATAATGTCGAGTTTTAAATTACTTCCATGGTTTTGATCGACATCTTTTAGATATATGAATTCAATCTTCATCAGAAGAGTTCTCATGTGCTACATATTTGTCAGAAGAGTTTCTTATGCCATACATATTCTTTCAGACGATATTGTGGAAATTTCTCAACCCCTTACATTTGTGAATTTTTATAGCAATGGTATATTTCAACTTAGCTTTCAGATAGAATCACTGTGGTTTACCGCTGATACTTTTCACGTAAGCGACATATATTTCATTCAACTGTCGGTTCCCTGGCACACTAACTGCCATTTTGTGCAATGTCTATATATTGATCCCACAACTTCCAGCCTCTGTGTATCCTCGGATTATGGCAATCGAAAAGACACTTGTTGTTAATATTGTTGTGCCAATGCTACCTCAGATAGCACCCAAACTTGCAGTAAGTTTGTACGAGGTTTGACATTCTAAGTTTGCACAAAGTTCTGGCATTTCATTGCTGCAAACTTGGTACAATCTTGTATCAAACTTGCTAATTGATAAGTGAAAAGTTAGCTATAGAGGTTGCACGTCAAACTTGCTACAAATTTGTCGTGTTAAACATGAAGCCTGTTACGAAAATAAAATCAATTGTCTCGATTGGGGTTCGAACCTAGAATCTTCAGTTTTTTTGTAGTCTGTCACTCTACCCACTGTTCTATTGCGCCATTCCTGACTGTCATCTTATGCTGCAAAACAGTTTTTGAAGTAAATTCACTGATATGAACAGAAATTAGAAACTGTGAAAGCTCATGGATCCTGCTTTGGAGCTATGAAGCCTGCTTCGTTGATTTCTCACAAGCAAGCCTCCTCAGAACAATCATAAGGATGTGCATATTTTACTTCTCGGTCGATGACGCATTGCGTTTTCGGTCTTTGTATTGTGTATAAGAAAAGAAAAGAATAATTATCTAACCTGAATTGTTTAACTTATTTTCGGGAAATGCGTTCAATTTTGAAAGTTTTGTAAAACGTTGAAAAATGCAACAGTAAGGGACGGAAATTTTTATAAGTGCGAACAAAATTAAGTTGTTAAAAGTATTATTTGTGTGGCATCCCGGCGTTCCATTTCGTAATGGATCAGGAAAAATCACTATTAATTTATTTATCACTTAAAGGAAAAGTCAAGGCTATTCGAAACTTGGTTTCAACCAGCGTATACGCTATGGCTTATTATTCTATCTGGAAAATTGGCAGCCAGTTTGTTTGAGAAATGTCATCGACCCGAACCGTAAAATATAAATCATTATGATACTCCTGAGATGACTCGCTTGTTAAAAATCACGAATCAGCTTTCTTCATATCTTTACTCTAACACCCGATCAACGTTTGACAGATTTTTTCTCAGTCTCTGAACGTTTTCACGATCATATATTCTAATAACTGAATACATTGATTGGAAAGGTATCAATCATCTCGTCCCAAAAACGGAATTCATTGTGTATTTCCTGATTATTTCTTTGGTGTAAGGTTACCATCCACTCTGCACTCCTCGCACACGACGCAGGATAACAAAGCTGTTGGGCACAAAATACAAAACGCTTTATCCGCATCATAACAAACACATACCACTTTCCAAAGATAACTCACTAACCTCCGCAGAGCAACAGAGACAGCGAATATGAATTCGACCATAATGTACCCTGGATATTCAGAGACCAGAAGTTTATCCTGGCCTCGTGAGGAGCCCAACACTTTTTTTATGTAATGACACCAAGTGGAAGCTACTTTTCAAGGAAACCGAAAATTGAATAAAATATGCTTCAATTACACGAATAATAACAGCAGTGAACTACAGAGACGTAATGTGAAAGTAAAGTTAAAATACAGTGTTGCCTTAAAATAATGACAGCTGCTATGGTTGAGAAACTGCCACAATTTCATCTAAGAAGATAAATATAAACACGAATTTGCAGTATATGAATATTTATGTCAACTCAATGCCTCGGAAACAGTGTGTAATTGTGCGTTAATCTGGCGTGAAATTGGTCGTTACAATTATCAAGGAAAGGATGAGTTTTCGATTGTCATAAATATTACTAATTTTCTCCCTACGGTCAACATGTTTTAGAGTAGTATACTCCAGATCTTTGCTCGCATTATAGCATAACCAATGCATCGAAGTGCGTTAATATTTCTTATGTTTGCAAAAAGTGTCACAACTCAAAATTTACTCGCAGTTTTAGCTAAAAAAATGTTATTTAACTAAAATGACAGAAGTCGATCTATCTACATCGGTAAGCGATATACATCGAATACATCACTTCTCTTTGACGGATTTTATATACAACTTCTCAAGTAAAATTTCACTTCTTTCGTACACCTGTTTTTTGTGACACTTTTCTCACTAACGTACGGTTTATTTCTGTACATTCTAAGTACGTAATTCGAATCTGACTCCACTGTGCATCTGCTATTTTGCTGTTGTTTCTTCCCGCTGACCAAACTTCTATCTTTATAGGAATATCTGGTAACGTAGCTAGAAGATCTTAAGTTTGCAGGAACTCTAAGATGATATTATGTACAGAAAGGAACAGTAAATAAATTATAAAGTAAATGAGAAAAACTTAATGGTTTAACTGTTCTATTCGTATTTAAATTCTGTGACATCACGAGTTAATTAATGGAATTGCGTTACATATATTTAAGTTAATACCATATTCTAAACATTTCTAAAATTCAAAGACTAAACTAGCACTCGTTTATTTAATTTTTCTTCTTTCTTTTAACACAGAAACTCTTCGAAAATATCCGCCAGCTGTGCTCATGGACCGAGTGTGTAACAAGCAATATACGATTCCAGGCACTAATGTAACGTTAGAACGAGGCGTAAAGGTGATGATTCCCATCTACGCACTTCATATGGATCCCAAATATTTCCCAGATCCTGAAAAGTTTGACCCGGAAAGGTTCAGTGAGGAAAACAAGAAGTCACGACCAGCATTTTCTTACATTCCTTTTGGAGAAGGGCCTAGGATGTGTATCGGTATGTTTATAATGCATTTTATCTTAGAATATTTATTCCTAGATTTGTAGTAGTATTAAACACAAACATATAGCCATATGTAAATATTGATCGATTCTAAAACTTGAGTTTCTAATGTAATACTAGTGTATCGCTAGTCGTTCATAATACAACTCACAAACAATTCAGATTTACTCTTGCCAAATAAAGTACATTAGAAATTCAAGCAGTAATAATTATATTTAGTTGTTTTTTCAGGCTTTGACGACAGATATTGGATATATCGATATGACTTTGTGCTATAATTTCGTGAAGAATTACCACAAGATGTTGTATCTTAACTTTAGTTTGAATTGCAGGAACTTTAATATTATTCCTCTTAAGATCATCTTACTTCTTCTAGAAACGCTCAGAACATTTAAGATTAACTATTATTTTAGATGTTATATCAACTAGCTTTTTATTCGAGTGTATCACTTATCAGAGCATATAATGGAAATAACATTTTTTTTTAAATATGGCGTAGCTAATGTTGTCTACCAAACGCTGCATATTCTTATTTCAAATACGTACGACAAAGGCTTACCGATTGGATTTAAACGGACGTATCTTATAATTTAATTGATTAATGTTCAGGGCCAAAGTGTGTTATGTATATGTAACGAAAGTGTCTCAAAACCTTCCTTCTATTTAAATAACGACAGATTACGATAGAGAAATGTGTGCAGTAATGATAATGAAGATAATATATGTAAGCGAATACCATGATGCAGAGAGACCAATACAAACATGTAAAGCAGCATATCCAGCTAATTGAAGAGAATTTCCCGGTAGCAGAAAAACACCCACACTTTGTGACGCTAGAAGAAAATTGATAGGCAAATACAGTGAATACCTGCAATTAAAGAAGCTATAACTCATAACATCGCGCGCTACTTAAACACAGTACAGACAAGTATTGGGTTGCTTGAATGCATCTGTTTAATGGAATGTTTCGGCTATATTATTTTTCCCAGCATGAAAGGTTGTACGAATAATCACTATTCCAGAAATCATCGGATATTTACTTCGGGACCTGTAGGTCCGTGATACTTGTAGAAATTAAGAGGGAATGCTTCTTTGCTTATTACCTCATATCGTGAATGAGTCTTTTATTTCTACGCATCAGCTACTTTG
>JAGDQP010033750.1:0-20506 GCA_022664845.1 Lepisma saccharinum | reverse complement strand
TATCGTAACCAGAGTACCTGGGGGATGCACGCCCATGGCCCCGATCTTCCTTTCCTCGGTTGGGGCTGCGCCCCCACAAGGTAGGTTTATCCTCATTTATTGTGACCTAATCGTGATTGCACACTCTGATACCCAATTTCGTTTCTCTAGTTTCAGCTGTTTGAAAAATTGGTTTTTGGGCAGCCATTTTGGATTAAAGATGACGACTTTTTTCACGTTTTCTTATATTGTTCTGACCTACTAGTGTTGGTACATTTTCATAGCAAATTTCGTCTGTCTGGATCGAACAGTATAGAAAATGGGTTTTGGGGCGCCCATTTTGAATCCAAGATGGTGATTTTTAAAACAAAAGTTGTAATATTTTCTTAAATTGCTCGTGACAATATACCTTTGTGCCAAATTTCATATTTCTAGCGCAAACGGTGTGAAAGATGAATTTTTGGTCCGGCATTTTCGATCCAAGATTTCGTCCTTTGATATATTTTCTAATATGTTCGTAACCTACTAGCGATGATGTACTCTCATACTAAATTTGGTGTTTCTAGGGCAGAGGTTTAGACTATGTATTTTGTACTACAATATGGTTGGCGGCCATTTTGGATCCAAGATGGCGACTTTTTCATCATTTTGCAATATTTTACTAAACTACTCTTGGTCATACACCTTCATACAAAATTTCGTATCTCTAGCTCAAACGGTGCGGTCCGCCATTTTGGATTCCAAATGGCGTCTTTGAAGACATTTTTAATATTTTCGTAACCTACTAGTGATTTTGTACGTCATACCAAATTTAACTTCTATAGCTCAAGCCATTTAGGTTGTGTATTCAATACAACAATGGGTTTTGGGGATATTTTGAATACAAGATGGCTACTTTTTCAAAATGTCGGAAGTTTTCCTTTACCTACTTTTGGCCATACACCTTCATATCAAATTTGTTGTTTCTAGTTTCAGTAGTTTGGGCTGGGAAATATGATCAGTGTCAGTGAGGCAGTCGGTGAGTGACCATGGGACTATATATTATGTGGATTCGCTTTGCTTCTTTGCTTCAATGCGGTCGCAGCCCCTAGTCCCTCGCGAGGGTTGCATCCCGACTTGGGGATTTGGGGGATTGCGCCCCTTTATCGAAGCTACTCTCTTTGGGTACCTTTCTCTCATGGTGCCAATCTTCTCCCAACAACGGGGGGGGGGGGGGTGAAGCTTCTTCCCCATATTGAAGGTTTGCCCCATTTATTCTAACCTACCCGTGATGGTACGCCTTCATACTGAATTTCGTTTTTCTAGCCTCATTGGTTTTAAAAATGGGTTTTGGGGTTGTCATTTTAGATTACAAATTTCGACTTTTTAACATTTTCTTTTATTGTCGTGACCTACTCCTAGCTCAGACGACGTCAAAAATGATATCTGGGCTGCCATTTTGAATCAAAGATGGCTACTTTTTTAACATTTTGTATTTTTTTTTTCTTAATCTACTCTTGATGATACACCTTTATGCCAAATTTCGTATTTCTAGTTGCAACGGCGTGGAAAATGTTTTTGGGCCCACCATTTTGGATCTAAGATGGCGTTTTTGGATACATTTTGTAATAATTTTTAACTCTCTAGTGATTATGTACCTTCATACCAAATTTCATTTCAGTAGACCAAGCGGTTTTGGCTGTGTATTCTATACAACAATTAGTTTGGCGGCCATTTTCCTAAACTACTCTTGATACTACACCTCGGTGCCGAATTGATATCTAGCTCAAACGGTGTGAAAGTTGATTTTTAGCTAAGCCATTTTGGGTTCAATATGGCGTCTTTGGAGACATTTGGTAATATTTTCGTAATCTACTAGTGATAATGTACCTCCATACCAAATTTCGTTGTATTGTATTCGTGTATTGGACGAAATGTCCTGTCCTATCCTGGCCTCCAAATGTCCTGTGGACCAAATGTCGATTGGACGAAATGTCCTGTGGACGAAAAATCTGTTGCACCAAATGTCGATTGGACGAAACGTTTGTGGACGAAAAATCCGTTGGACCAAAAGTTGGTTGGACGAAAAATCCGTTAGACCAAAAGTCGATTGGACGAAATGTCCTGTGGACGAAAAATCCGTTGGACCAAAAGTCGATTGGACGAAAAATCTGTTGGACGAAATGTCTTGCGGACGAAAAGTCAAGTGGACGAATTGTCTCTGGACGAAATGTCTGTGGACGAAATATTTTTGGACGAAATGTCGCGTGGAAAAAATTTCGTTGGGCGAAATGTGGTATCACCCATTGATCCATGATTTGTTTATATGTTGTTTTATTTTATGTATGCTGCATGTAATCCGACTATGTTCCTATCTTTTCTTATTATATTATGTCATTGTATTATGTGATTTCAACATTTGTATTACAATGTAATTTCAATATTTATATTCCTTGTGGTGCACTAGTGGCAATTCCAGCTGTATGCTTACCTAAATAAAATCTTTCAACCATTATTATTATTATTATTGTTATTAGAAGTGTACCTTTTAACGTGCGCCGCAAAATTACTGCATAACATATTTTTTCTCTTTTTCATGGATTCCATATTATTTCGTTTATCAGTGGGCACTAATTTGTCTACAGGTCGTCGATTAAATAATTTTCAGCATGCACTTTAGTATAAACAACTTGCAGGAAGCATATGATTATTTCTAAAGATAAGATCTGAAAGTAGTAATATTTGGCTGATCTTTATAGATTGCAGTGTGATGTAGAGGCAACGTGATTCACTCTTCGGTTAAAAAGCTATCCAACATAGGTTCAAATCGTGTTGAATCCATAATATTTTTCACAAAGCGATCCTGAAGAATCTAATCATAACTTCTCATACTAAATGGACAAGCCTTACGAATGTAGAAGAAAACACCTTTATCACGATAGAGCCTAATTACGAATCTTGGTTTTGAATGTAAAAATAAAAGGTATGAGGTGACCAGGATAGTTAAGAATACGATATTAATCTGAAGTACTATTTTCTATTTATTTATTTTTTTGTATTAGGAACCCGCATTCCACCCTTGCCTCTTTGCATCCATTGCACAAAACAAGTTGTGCACTTTCTGGGACGTGCATCACGAGCAGATATTCGCTCTCCTTGCTTTGGGGCAGGCGTGTCCCTAGAGATTCTTGGAAGCCGGAGTTCTGGTATTCCGCAAAGCTCTCTTGTTCCATTTGTCTGAGACTTCTTGGGTTGTGGTACGGGATTTTGTCAGGTGTCCAGAATATTCTCCTGCCTTAGTGTCATATATGGACCATTTACATGGGTGGAACCATTTCTAATTGTATCCCATTTATTTAGAAAAACAACAAAGAAACACATAAAGTACATAACATATAAGGAGTTAAACAAGGGGACAAGGACAGGACAAAGACAAAACAGGACAACACATAACTTGAGCTTCTTCTTCTTCCTGTAACAAGATAAAAATCATAGTATTACGTGCGCGTGGATGCGTTGGTAAGTCCACAAAGTTTTTTTTTCGCCATCCCATTCCTGGTACTAACTGCATCTTCTTCTTGTCACAGGTTACTCCTTCTACAGTCTCGTTTCCATTATTCCACATTTTACACAAAATTTCAATTAACTCACGAACTCTCTCCTCACTCATTCCACTCGTTCCGCTTTGCTACAGGGTTCCAGAAGATCAGCGATTTTGCACAATTAATAATTATTATCTTTCCTTACTCGCTATATTATCCATCAGCACCTCTTCCATTCACACACTTAGAGCGTCTCTTGCGACTGTTTCCGCCTCAAGGCGCTAGTTCTGGCGGGTTCCAGCAGACACAATTATCCTAATTATGTTCACATTTTAAATTTATTTCACTTCACATTTAAGTCTGTGTCTTAATAGACGCGGTTGTCACGGCGCAGCTCCGCGGACACGATCGCTCACCAGCTTACTTTTAAAACTGTTGCATTATTTTCCCTTATCTTGTCTCCTGAACGCGGTGGTTCACGCCGTTAATGATTTTTCTTTTATAGTAGTTGGAAATTCTATCTGTTAGTCCCCTTAGGGCCTCCACCAGTTCCGGAGTTCTTGGAACGTCTGTGACAGGGGTCTCCCACAGGAGTTCTGTCTCATCTCTAGCAAGATGCTCAGTTTCTTGGCATCGCATAACGATATGCTCGGACGTAGCCACCACCACAGAATGATGACACATATTGTCCTCGACGATGTTTATCTGATGCAGCTTCTGTCGAAAGGGACAATAGCCAGTTAGATATTGCATTAAACCTCCCATAACTTCCAGCTCCATATCCAATCCCCCCACAATGCTCGGAAAAATAGAGTATAACCTTCTTCCCTTATCGGTTGAGTTCCATTGGTTCTGCCATGTCTTGACCACAACTGAATTGATTTCAGAAACCTTTTCTGCAGGTCTATGTATAATTTTAATTAATTTATCTTTGTCTTTCTTTTTAGCTAATACATAGCGCCTAAATTCTTAATTTGGAGATGGAGGTTGGGAACCGCCATTGCGACCCGGAGAGCCTCAGCTGAAGTAGTTCTATTGGCACCTGAAAGACGCAGAAGTAGATGTCGTTGCCCTCGATCAATTGTTAATATTTATCTAACATCATCGAGTCGATGACTCCAAACACTGGCGGCGTAGCCCACAATTGCTCTTATTATGACATCGTGGTATATACGTATTATTTTCATATGAATTTTGAAGTCATTTACTGCAATATTAAGTAACGTATGTGTTATTTTGACTGCTTTATTCTTGACAATTGTCGTATGTTGTCTGAAATTTAACTTTTCATGCAATATTAGGCCTAAATATTTGGTATATCTTTCTCTTTTTATTGACTTCCTATTAACTTTAATTATTGGTCCTCTGTTGTAATTTAAACTGCCTCTAAATAGCACATATTTTGTCTTGTCAGATGATATTGTTAGCTTGTTTCCTCTACACCACGATGTCATTCTCCCTGTAATTTCGTTGGCTTTAGTTTCCAGGTCAAGATGAGACTACTTCCATTTATTACGACCGCCAGGTCGTCGGCATATCCAACCACCCTCTCAAATTGCTGCATCCCGCTCAGCATCTCTAGGCAAGGCTGGAAGGCCAGGTCCTAGAAGATAGGCCCCAATACGGATCCCAGAGGGCAGCCCCTAGTAGGAGTCCTCGCCATGACGCCGTCCGCCGTTTCCACTTCTATCGCCCTATCCTTAAAGTAATTTTCAATTACTTTCCACAATTTCTTATATTTAGCTTCTTCTTTTAGTTCCACTAATAAAGAGGGCCACCACAAATTGTCGAAGACCCCCATAATATCAAAGATGATTACAATAACATATTTACAATTTTCTTCTTTCAGTGTATATATACTCTTGCATAATTAATTGATAACATTATCTGTCGACTTACCCGGACGGAAACCGTATTGTAGTTTACAGTTTGCCAGATCGTTCCTTTCTTTCTTGATTTTTTTGAGCTATAACTTTTTCAAATATCTTTCTGATCGTGTTTAGCAACCATATCGGTCTATACGATTTTGGGTTAAATTTATCCTTATCATCTCCTTTAAGGAAGATTATAAAGTTGCCCTTTCTCCAAGATTCCGGATTTTTTTTCTTGTTGGATGATTTAGTTAAATAAGATGTCCATAATTGTTGATTATTTTAGAAGATCTCATTTTTTATTTGATCTGGTCCCGGAGCATTCCCTCTTCTTATTTCCCTTAATATATCCGCTACTTCATCGTTTGAAACAATTATTAGATCGTGATTTTCATTATCGTAGTCTGGTTGTGTTTTACTTCATTTCTTGCTTTGTTATTATTCTCGTTGTCGACCTAAACTGAAGTATCATTTTTTTACGTAATTATTCTTCGAGAGATGCACTATACGATTTGTGGAGCACGTTTTGGCTAGAGTAACGTGTGGAGTATCTCTATTGTGCTAGACTTTCAACTTAAAAACCTCCGTTCGATTCTCCACGAGCCACTATCTTTTTTCGCATAAAATGAAGTACGCAAACATATCTTCATTCCCGTTTGATAACTTACGATGCATCATTGGTGATTATCCGAGTAAACAATGTGTGTGTTTTTTAGCACTTTTCACGTTTCTTATTAGTCTTTCTCTCTTCATCTCTTTCTTGATGTATTGTTATAGTGCCTTCACTGCGTCTTTCTCTTCTTCCTTTGATCTTTCTCTTCTCTTCTCTTCTCTTCTCTTCTCTTCTCTTCTCTTCTCTTCTCTTCTCTTCTCTTCTCTTCTCTTCTCTTCTCTTCTCTCTCTCTATACATGTTTAACTTTATAACTTTACAAACTCTCTTCTTTTAGTCTTCCAAAGCCAATTCCGGGCCACTTTCGATGACCCGATGAGAGGAAGTGACCCAAATATAAGTAGCCCGGTAACCCGATTGAGCCTCTCTGGAAAATCTATTTAACTGGGAATTTCGGCATCGTATTTTTCGTGTTCTCTAGTTCCGGTCTTCCCTGAAAGAAATACTGTTCAAACGCAATGAAATAATTAAAATATCTTCTCCATCCTCAGGGATATCAGACCATCTCTCGGTCACACCATGGAAATGCTGGTATGGTAACCTTGAATAAGACCACACTGGTAAAAATGGATTTTCTCAAGAGTGAACTAAATGCTTTCTTTCATTTTAAGTACTTTTTCCTCATATTTGAGTACCTCCTCATTTCTTAACGAAAATGCGTAACAATAAACAAGTAAACCTTTTTGGTTTCTTATTTTTAATATTTCATTTTCCTCAAATTTGAGAAACAAATAGGACTAGTCCTTTGTTTCCAGAAACATTAATACTATAGTGTATACATCAAGAATAACGCTTTAAAATATTTTGTTGTATCCTTAATGATCAACAATGGAAAATAATGAAATCAGTTTTAGGGAGGTTTTAGGTTCCTTGATAGCAAAAGCAAAAATAATGGACATTTTATCCTGATTCTGTCTGTCTGTCCGTCAGAAGAAATTATATCTGAGTAACTAAAAGACGTAGGAACTTCGTTGAGGTGTCATTCGACAGTTCTCTTAAATTTATTAGGAATGGCTATCTTACTTTTTCCTTTCGACACTCCACAGAAGGGGAAATGGAGTGAAAGTGCAACTCAGACTACCATATCTCAAGAACCAGAAGATAGACACTTGTTTGAGGTGTCATTCGAATGATATCGTAAATTCATTAGGAATGGCTACTTTATTTTATTGATTCGACACACCCCAGAGGGTGTAACGGGAGAGGGAGTGAAAATAAAAGAACGTTATACAATTCCATATGCGGCCCTTATGTTCCAACAAGTTCTGCCCATATGTTCTTTGGGCAAATGTCCAGATCGAAAACGTATTGCATCTCAGTTGTAGAACAACCTTGTGGGTCCTCCCGTCCCTAAACACCATAGTTGTTAGTGTTGCCAATCCATTTTATAAGAAGGAATGCCTGTGTGTCTGAGATGCTATCAAGTGACCGAAGCCCTCGCGATTGTTAATAGGATTGCAGCACTAACTTGTTTTACTTTAAATTTGATTTGCTCAATGATATGCTGTGACCTTTTTCGGTGAAATTGTATTAGCTTGGTAGAAACAGAGCTGGGTGTGAATTAAAAAAATTGAATGAGAGACGATAATACATTTGTAAGTTGTTGATTGAAAATGACGAACTGAGATACTATATTGCCTTGCAACGTAATTAGTAACTACATTATGCTGTTCTTGTTTCATATTTTGTTTTGTAACTTCTTATATAAATAGCAGTACGTTTACTTTACGTTCGCTTAGTTTACCAAGCGTCGAGTGAATTGCCAGTGATACTACCTTATTCGGGACTGATTCAAATTCCAAGGGACGTTATAGAAATGTTAATTTGTGTTTCTGGTGGACATGTATCCAACAATAACAATTTTCTCAGTCTAGAGGAAACCGAGATTCTGGCATGAGTTTCATTTTGGGAGGGTGTAAAGTAAGTAACGATTGTGTAAGTAACGTTTCACTGTGTTCTATTGATTCTTAGACGTAAAAAAATAAAGATGCGTGTGCGCTCGAGAACTTGGAGGGGTCACACCCTCTCGTTGGGAACGGAGGTCTGGTAGAATCACTGACAAATTGTTAAGAACAACAGTACCGTGTTGAGTAAACGTACACTTACGGACATATTTATGGTATCGGTCCAGGGGTACAAACGCTCTCTACATTCAGAATTTTAAGCAGAATTAGAATACTTTTAGGCGTAATTGTGCATATTTTATACATATTTTATATCCATACACAGGGTGCGAAATCATGGAGAAGATGGGACATATCCCTCCCTCAAGAGATTTTAAACACTTTCGAGATTTTTAGCTTTATTTTTTATATTTACTTTTATTTACTTTTGTTGTTGTTGTTATTGGGGAAGGGTGCTCGAGAATTTTTTGGATGACACCACTACTGAAATTGTGTGACAGAATCCAAGTTGCACTGCTTTGAGTAACTTTTAGTACTTCCTAGAAGAGACGAAAATGAATATTATGCTATTTAGGTCAAACAGCTACTCATACATTAGAAAAATGCAAAGTGCAAAGATAATTCTTACGCGTTGTTACAAAAGTTCTGAACTGCAAATCATCGCTTACTTTTCAATAGAAAGTAATTACGTGTGTAAGGATTTTATCACGGTTTCGAAAGTGATCATAGTATCGGGGTTGAAAATTGACATTTTGCGTTTTATAGATTGCTTTCTGAAGTTTTAAAAATTTTCCCGGGATATTGTTTTCGCATCAACAGGCGTGCAGCACACAGCCCCGTGGCAACTAGGAATGTCGCGGATTTCTGATAGGTAATGGGGAGGCACGCGAATTCGAGCTCGCTCTCGGCTACCCTCACTGAGGAGTTGCAGGGTTTTCATCAGGCTCACAATATGAATACCGGGGTGGACTACAAAACTGATCGTCGAGGGACGTCTTCTCTCAGACGTAACTGAGTTACAAAATTGTCTATTCAGTCCATAAAAGGAAATTGGTAAGCAATCCACATTTTGGTAAGAACAGAACAGAGTAACCTATCCTACATCTCCTAATTTAGTTTAATAGAACCAACTTTAAATAATTTCAGGTAATCTAACGCAAAGAATGTGTAGCAAATAAAAAAATCAAGAAAATGAATGAAGAATTCGCGGGCATGAAAGTCATGCTAACTCTAATATGGAATACAGCTTGTTTTTTTTAAAAAAAAAGATATAGAAAAATTCAACGATGTATCTGCATAGGGTGTCTTGATGAGTACGTTTCCACGAACTAAACTGAAGCGTTTTAATTCTATTACAAAACATTACATTTCTTCTGCTACAAATGCTGAACACAGATCTCCCAGTTGCCTGCCTAGTGCTCTGCAATCAAGCTACTACAGCCACGACCAAGTTCTGTGTACTTGAGTATTCCTTATTCTTCAGCTGAGTGGAAAGTTAAGACAATCGACTACAAATGGAGATATTTAATTCAAAAATCTTTTTTAATAGAGAAAGCCTTCCCGGAATTGTGTAACAGGAAAGAATTAGATGCTAGTTTCCTCACAGAAAAACCTCGTTGACTTACTTGTAGATCACTCGTCCGGAATCGGGGATCCGGCTTTCATTCCCAGTAGTGGTAAGTGATTATTTGATTATTTTTCCTTTATTTTTACACAACTGAATTACCGGTACCATTAATGATATCTTTACGTAAAGGAATGTTGCATGTCATTCTCTCGTGCAACACAATTTGCAGAAATATTCTTTAAAAGTCCTAACAATTAGTGGAGTGGTTTCATATGTGACATCAGCAGCATTTCATAATACATGAACAAATCCAATGCCATGCACTGACGGACCTAGGGCCAAGTTTCGGTGGAAAGTATGAAGGATTGAGGTCCGACAGTTATTTTGTTTATCAATTTGGAAATGTCCTTTGAATGGATAAAACTCGAGTATATTGTAATATTACATATCGGAGACATATCACATATTTTATGTGTTTAATCAAGTTTCGTTAAGAATTAAACGAATCCAATGGTTTTCAAAACGCTTAAATCTTCTTAACAAAGATTGATGAAATCCACCAAATGTCTCTTCACAGGTGTACGAGTTAAAAATACTTGACAAAATGATATCGAAAAGCTCAGTACTTTACATCATAAGAAAGGAGGCTAGCTCGTACTTTTGTCCTTTGATTTACCGACACATTTCCTTATTATTAATGTTAATGTTAGTCAGTTCATGCACCATGGAAAAAACACTGTTTATGCAACCAGTGCTAAAACTCTCATATTTTTTTCATCAATGCTTTTATCACAGGTCTCCTTTAATTATATTAAGTAGTTCACTCACTATTATTGCACACAAATTAATAAATAAAGGAAAATGTTTGTTTGCCGTTTATAACATTACTTATATTTATTTGTGTGGGGTTTGGGTGGCCCCGGTTCATATATTCGCCAAGACATTGGATACCTTTTTTCAGTGCTTCAATGCCTGTAGCTCTGAGGTGCACTCAGCCTCGTATCAAATTGATGACAAGAGTGTCGTTGGTTTTCCTGGGCACATTGGAACTTAAAGACGGTCGAGTGTGGGACTGACCACCCTACCTCACCTCGTTTCATGCGGAGATAATATGTGGATTGCTACCTCCACATCCTCCATTCTTTGTCCACAGTGCGTGCGCATCTTATAGGGGATTATAACTTTACCTTTCTATCTTTTACTGTCACAGTTTAAAGTAAAGCTCTTTTAGTAATGACAGCAAGTTTCTTCTGCGTCGATCTCGCCGTGATTTTTTTGTTGTTGTTGTAAAAGTGCTTATACTAATGAAGATTTTAGGAAGGGCTATTGCCCCAACCGCCAGCGTCTGAGTCTGCTACTGAAGCCAAAATGATTGTTGAAATAATTAGAATATGTAAAATGACATTGAGATCGTTTCGAAGACTAAATTTGTTTTCAAAACGAAGCTACAAATGCGTCTCAAGTGTAAAATGTAAAATGAATCTGTGTTTCTTGTGCCTTTCCTGTACGGCTGAAGACGTGGACATTGAATGCAAACGACTCCACAGATAAGCCTTATTAAAGGTAACATCCCAGCATTTGCCTCGTGTGACCCATTGAAACCCTCAGTCAGGATGTCCGGACCCAGGCGTGAACCCGCGTTCTCCCCATTGCTAAGCCAATACTCTACCACTGAGCCACGGCAGCTGGGTATAACTTATTTTGAAAAATAATATGCAGGAAAAGTTATAAAATGCTTTTACACCCCACAATTTTTTATTTATCGCTTTCTGATACCATCATGTTTCGAAGTACTGACATGAATAATAAAGGTTGGTACGACTGGACATAGAAAGGTTTCATAATGATAGTATGAAAAATTCGTATATGGGTCCCGCAATGGTCAAAGAGTAAAGGGGATTCACATTGAATATTGCATGAATAGGGAAAAATGGATTTTCTAATATGTAAATAAATGGCGTTAATAAGGATAATTTATAAGTCTAATATACGTGTTTACAAATAATTATACATAATAATCAATAGTGGGTCAAACAAACATACAGCCTGTCAAGGATTCCATAATGGTAGACGGATGTAAATATATATATAAAATCTTTGCTGAGAGTGTACTTCTAGTTTAGCTATCAGCTATTTTATACTCGGCTGACACTGCTTTTGTAGTCTTGGTTTCTATCCATGTTGCCTTATTTGTTTTTATTTTTAATGTATGCATTTTTCTCTCTGTCTAACGAGGAAACATTCATAAATGATAAGCCGACATTGTAATATCCCTCAGGGTCGTCCAACACACGGAAGTAGGTAGACTCATCAGCAAACCAGGGGCCCAGGGCGCCCTGTTGCAAAAAGGGGGCTTACACAAAATCGACGTGGTACGGCCTATTCTGGAGACAAGCCGACATTACGTCACATGAGAGGGCATATTTTTTTTATTTGGAACCACCTTGTCACCCCCACCTCTCAGCATCCTTTGCTCAACTCCGCTTCGGGCGTCTGAGGGACGCAACGAACTAAAGATGTTCTCCACGAAGTTGGGGTGGGCCATCCCCGTTTTCTGTCTCCCCACCTCGGCCCCTGACATGGCGTCGGGGTGCGGAGTCAGTAGGACCTTTTCCACAGTTAAAATAAGAAATAAAAATTAAAAAAAAAACATGTAAAAAAAGGAATTTAAGAGACGGGAGGGTTATGGGGATGATTCTTTGGCCCAGTTCCCGATGGATAAACCTGGGCCCTGTTTCCGCGGTTGGGGGGATTAATTCTTTTATTCTTTTTTTTTAATATCATATATATTTCATTAGACTTGAGTATACAATACAGTTTAATTTTTGTTTTGTTAAGTTCTATCTCTAGTTTTTTAACACATGTCTTCCATTTTTTATTTATATATTTTGAATTACTTTTATTGTTGTTATTTCCTTCCCTTCACTTTATTTATTTATTTTTTTAAGTTTCCTTTGGGCATTCTTTCATACATCCAGTCACACCACAAATCCTCGCGTTTTTATTTATTAGTTATTCGCTTTTTAAATCTTATTATTAGATTGTATAACAAAATGTTATTATTGCTTTGCTGATCTTCCTCCTTTTCTAGCTTAAAACTAATACTACAATTTTTATATGTACAAAATTATTTAGCAATGTTTCCTTGAAAATTGCAGTATATTTTATCTATATTTTTATTTCCTATACACTAGTATTAATATTTATTAGAACGAAAAACAATTAAACTATCAAAATATTACAATAAATCATAAATGAAACAAAATCCCTAACAGTATTCATAGAAAAAAGTTAATTTCTGGTCCCATTTTATTCTATTCTAATCTAATTCTATCCCTATTCTAACACATTCACTCAGGTGGAGAAGTCGGCTCTGAAGATCCAGGTCCTGGGCCGCTGGACGAATCCTCCAGATCCTTTGGATTGGGGCGGTTCTAGTCTCCTTTCTTCTTCCTCTTCTTCACCACACTGTCACATATAGACACTTCCACACATCTCTTCATCACACCCGATTATTTACTTGGTTTCAATTCTCAAGTTTATTCTCCATCCAGAGTTATCCTGTCCAGACCACCGAGTCGGCAGAAACTCTGAGGGAACTCTTATTCACTTTTAAACACACGTAATTTATATTAACAAGCACACGCAACTATTCGCACACTACGCGTCTCGCCAGGCGGCGGTCCCCATGATTCTAAGTATCCATGACCGTGTTGGGGATATCGAATCCACAAAGTTCGCATTAGATACAATTCTTATTGTTTTTGTTTTTCCGCTCATGGGAACACGCCGCCCGCGCGCAACCACGCCCATTCCCGACACACATACCCGTATATACAATATGTACAGTACTTGAGTAGTCCAAAATTGTTGTGTGGATTGTGTCCAAATCCAAGTGTTGTTCTTTACCTGTTGATCTTCTTTTATTGATTTCTTAGTTTATATTTTGTTTTATATATATGAGAGATCCTAGTAGAAACTTGGTCTAGTAGGTATCTTCTTTGTTCTTCCCCTAGCATCTCTTTCACTGTTAGTCCTCTTAGTTCCTCCCGCGTGTCCGCTATTTGCTGGATGACCTCTCCTTCTTCATTCAATTGGTTGACCTGGCACTCTAGGACCACATGTTCAGGAGTTGCCAGCTGTCCACACTCACACATAGGGGAATTTACCAGTCCAAAGTTAAAAAGTTTCGGGTTGAACGGGCCCTGTCCGCTTAGTAGCTGAACCACACCCTGACCTGGATTCCAGTTTTCCCATGTAAGTCTATTAGAAATATTATCAATTATGCCAAAGGGTCTTCTAGATTTATCGCTCTCTTACCAATATTTTTGCCATTTTGATGTTATCTCATATATTTCTTCTTTTGTTCTTGGCATTTCATCCAAAATCTCCGTTGCTCTTATCAATTTTCTTTTTTGGTCCATTATATAGCAGCTATCTTGAGTATCGCCAGGTGCAGGGGGGCTATATCCAAGATTACATTTAGGGCCACCCCCGGGGTTGTCCTATAAGCCCCAGACATCCTCAATAATATAGCTCTCTGTGCTCGGTTTAGTTTCTCAGCCAGTTTCTTGTTTTCAGTCAGTCTGTGCGCCCACGCACTCGCTCCATAAGTTCCTATTGCACATAAAATCTGATTGATATAATTTAATTAAGTTCAATGGTAAGCCAAATTTTGTTGTTGCAATTCTTATTAGTTTGTTTCCCATCTTGAGTATTTTGTTAGCGGTAGTCTCTATATGTTCTGAGAAGTTTAGCCTCTCATCTATAGTTACTCCTAGGTATTTAAATGTTTTTACTTTCTTTGCTGTTTTCCCATTGTATTTTATTACTGGATTTGTTTCTAATTTACCCTTCAGAATCATATAATTTGTCTTCTCCACGGACACAGTCAGTTTATTTTTTCGCAACATTTTTTTAATGTGTCTAGTATATTGTTCGCTTTGACTTCTAGTTCTCTTCTGGAGTCCGCCTCTGCTGTTGCCACGATATCATCCGCGTAGGCAACCACCGACAGGACCTCTCGCAGTTGGTCCAATTCTTTCACACAAGGGTCGATACATATGTCCCAGAAGATAGGACCACATACCGACCCCTGCGGACATCTTTTGTTCGGTATTTTTTTCCAATTTTATTCCCGGAGCACAGAGATTGATTATCCTGTTTCGGCAGTAATCCTCGAGCACCCGAATGATATATGCCGGAATATTTACTTTACTTAATCCAACAAACAGCGCCGGCCACCACAGGTTATCAAACGCCCCTTTAATATCCACAAAAATTGATATTACGTATTTTCCATCCGCCCTACCAACACAATCATATAGCTTGTTAAGAGCATCCTGTGTCGATCTTCCTTTGCGGAAGCCAAACTGTATTTGATCATGTTCCAATTTCTCACGATGTTGTTGTAGGCGGTTTATTATTACTTTTTCAAATATTTTCCCAGTGACGTTGAGAAGGCAGATTGGTCGATAGGATCTTGGACTCACTCTGGGTTTGTCTGAGCTTTTTAAAAAGATAATTAGATTAGCCTCATTCCATCTTTGCGGAAACCTCCCCTGTCTTAGACATTCCGTGAGGAGTCTTGCCAGGTAAGGGACCCAGATATCTTTCATGCTCTTAAATATTTCTGATTTTATGCAATCCGGACCCGGAGCTTTCTTGTTCTTAAGTGTCCTAATTGCTGTCTCTATTTCATGATTTTGAATGCCTAATTGTTCTACATTGTAGTCTTTGATATTGGATACTTCTTTCAAAATTCTTTGCATGTCTTCTTTTATTTTTTTATTTTCTCCTGTTTCGTTTTCATCATTGTCCTTTGGAACTAGTTCCTCCAGAAGAAGTATAGCTGACTCTTCCCAAGTTTTCGTATAAGTTCCATATTCTTTTTTCAGAGTTGATAGTGTCGTGGGGGACTGTTTTTTCATGCAGAGTTTGTATGGAGCCCCCCACGCATCTATAGCAAGATTATTTTCAATATACCTTTCTCAGGTTTCCTTCTTCCTTTGCATTAGTCTTTCTTTATATTACTTTTTAGTGATTCTATACTCTCCTAGTTTTCTTGTCCTTAGCTCCGGGTCTCGCGCTTGTTGATAACTTTTCCTCCTCGCCCTGGCAATCCTCCTCATTCTCTGAAATTCTCCATTCCAGAAGGGAGCTGTTATTTTGTTCCGGGTTTCCCTTTGCGGCGGCAGCGCTCCTTTTATGGCCTCCACTGTTGATACCTCGATTCTCCTTGCTATCTGATCTACATCCATTCCCTCCAGAACATCCGGTAGTTGTAACAAATCTTTGCACTTCTTCCAGTCTATCTTTTCTGGGTTGAATTTCCAAGAGCCCACATCCTGAAAGTACTCTGCGCTATTCCTTCTGGTTGTATCTTAAATCTGATTACGTTATGGTCGCTACATGTACCTCCATCTAAGACTTTTCAATCAATAATATTGTTTATTAAATTTTGACTTGTAATTGTAACATCAATGTTTGATTCTGCTCCCGCTCTGTTCTTAAAAGTCGGGGGTTCACCTTCCTTGTTATGCACAAGCAGATTGTGAGTTAATATAAAATCTTCTAACTGCTCACCCCTTCTTCTATCTCTGTCTCTGCTCATATCGCTATGCCAAAGCGGTGACTTGGCATTTGCGTTGGCGGTTATTATTAGCTTATGATTTGGGTACGAGTTTACTATAGATTCTAATTTGTCTAAATACCGATCTATATCATGTTGAAATTGGTAATACATACTAACGACCACATATTTTGATGTTTTTGTCAACAGTTCCACACACACCGTCCATTCGTCCGTGAACTGAGAGATCTCTACTATTTGTATATTACTGTCTAAATTAATTATTGCAGCTTTTGGTTGTTTTCCTTGAATAACTACTTTGGCTGTTGTTGGAAAATTCCTTATCCTGCCATTTACCGCATAGGGTTCCTGTATGCAAAGAAGATCCACTCGTAATTCTTCTGAGAGTTTCCTCAATTCACTCATGACCATCTGAGAGCCCTGCGCATTAATTTGCAGCACAGAACACTGTTCAGGCTGCATCTCTAATTCGGAAATCTGGTATGCGCATAGCAGTGTGGCCACGGCTCCTTAGTCAACCACCACCCTGCCATGAGCTCTCACAAAATCTCTGTAAACCTCATGAAGATTAAAATCTTCATTTCTTCTTTCAAAGACTTCGTCAATTAAATTTAAGCAGGGCCCCTGCATCCGTTGGTAAGTTACGACGACTTATCCTATCTACTGCATCAGGAATAGGGAATGTTACCATGAGAGGGCATATACCGTTATAACGCTATCGGACGAAAGAATACCGCTATCGGACCTGAAGGTAGGGAGGGTAACTACCCATTAGCACCCTGCTTCAGCCAAGGACCCTTGAAGACAAAACACGCACTAGTCTAGTATCACGAAGCATGTATGGAAGGAGCCCGAAAAGAAGTGCTAGAACGCAGAAAGTTCGCAAAAGCAGAACACGAGGAAAAAAGGCCACCAAAGAGAGGAGGAGATGCAGACGAGACCATCACGTAGGAAATCAGAACAAAAGACGCTATTTTAGTGACCTAACGCAACTAGACCCGTAAACTAATACAAGGATCAACACAGACGCGCACTAGTAACATTTTACATTAAATTTGGATGAGTTAAACTGATTTGACTATTCCCTAAAGATTGCTGAAACATTGAATCAAATATCAAAGTTTAACTTCCTCTGTAATTGTCTTCTCACATATACATAAATTAACACTTCGCAGACCGAAATAGCGAACGATTGGGAACCTTTCCAGGAATACCACAGAGGTGGTAATATAACTACATCATAAAGAAACCCTTGACACAAGAAATATCTGGTAAATGTAATTTATGTTTACTTAAACATGACAAATGCAAGGCAAAAAAGACTAATTCTCGAAATTTTCTTTAAAAAGAAAAAAAGTTTCTGAAGATAATCTGTTGAACATCAAAATGAGCATTGAAGATGTTTTCAATTTCACATAACAAAACGGCAAATTAATAATATACATGAAAGCTCTGCCTAAGAACAGATACAAGATTTCACATACTTATATTCCAAAAGATTAGGTTACTTTTAGTTGGCAAACGTGGTACACATTAAATACTTTAAACAGTTAAACCAAATATCCACAATTACTGAAGAATACAATTTCTTTCAACAAAAATATTTATTTAAAATATAGGTACTGGGCAGTAATTTACTTTGATATAATAAAAATAAAAACTGTTTTTGAAACATTTCGTGTGCAATTTCCATTTTTCAAACTTCACACAGCCTAACCTCCGTTCTGATAATACAATCTTGCTATACAATGGATGGGTTAGGTATTAATTTACAACATGAATTTCTACGAATAAAAATGGTTTACGGGTGCTAACGTGCGAAGAAGCTTTGACTTTACTGATTTCCGAAATAAAACATAGAGAAACATTAAAATCTTACGTTTCATAAATCGGACATGTTGTAGAAATTTCGTGCAATTTTAATCATACCAGTTTCCGAAAAAAAAGCAAAGAAAAATGCTTAATGGGAAAATAAGGTGCATTCTGTAAGGTAGCATTAACTATGGTGCAAGGTAAAATATTCAACGTATACGAACCAAAATCTAACATGTTCAAATTTAGTTATCTGAACGTATGCGAAACAGACTTGGGTTCTGGGAGCGAAAGAGGAATTTAAAAACAATAATCATACATTACCTGCTAGAAAACCAATCCCGGCGCCTACCAAATTAGGCGCATGTAACCATCTCACACAAAGCCAGCAACCACTAAAAAGGCTGAAAATTTCACTAAATTATTTTCACACACAGAACAAAGTGGCTTAACACCACAAATAATATATTATATTTATGTAGGAATAATAAGGAAAACCCACTGCACTCAACATGTATAATAGAACACACATCACAAGCTGATGAACCACACACATTTTCCGTTGCACACATCCGGGGTCATCCATATTGGACGATGCAAAACACCAAATGCAGAAATCAATTTTCTGCTGCTACTATTAGCGCATACCAAAATGATACTTTACATCGGAAGATGCTGCTATTTTATGTTCATAAACTTTTAAGCATTAGGTTGACTTACAACTTTACGTTCTATATATTTTTCGGAGTTAGCCTTGTTATGCAGCTTTTCCTACGTCGACTTCCATGTTTTCTGCTACTGTCTGTCCTCAACCAATCAGAAAAAAGGATCAATCCAGACGACCCGGAGCGAAAGGGGTGTGCGGGTTAGCCAATTGGATTCTTAACGTAATAAAACGACAATAAGATATTTTTATTTGCTTTTGAAGATTTTAAACGAAATAAATTTTCTTGAGGAAATATGGCAATAAAATATGCAAAGAAATATTAAGTAATAAAATGAAGAGTATTAAATATATAGCTAATCCTGCAAACACAACAATGATAGAGAAAAAATGAAATCCTAATCTTCATTGTCATCTGGACAAATAAAGCTCTTCGAAGAAACCCGCAGACAAAATATAACACCGAGAAAGCACGAAAAAAGAAAAAGAAGACACATAAGAAAGGGGAGAGGGTAAGATATATTGCGACAAACCGAAAATGGGTCGCTACATTATTAACATGAAATATTTTTATTGTGTTTATTCCAAAGTAGATATACCGGAAGTTACATTAAAGAACCACGATCTGCCATATTTTTATGTAATATTTTTTTTTAAATTGGTCATATTTCCAGTGAGTAATAATACCATGTAGTTCACTAACCCTCACGGCAATTATGTATAGTAATACACAAATTTATAATGGTGGGATATTGCTACATTTTGGTGTATATCATCAACGTGGCCACTATCTTGAAATCCACCATATTTGATGGATATCAATTTCTAAATGGCAAGTAGGTCGTGTGATATATCAAACAATACCAGATTGTTTCGAGAAAGTCATTAAAGGTGTAAGATTTGACCTGCTTCTTACGGTATTGGAGTTATCTTCACTGAAGGTTTGCCGCTTGATTTATGAATGGACCCCGCAGTACAATTTTGTTTCTCACAAACCGACAAGGAAATAAGTTATGGTAATACACAAATGAGGAATGATGAAACATTGGAACATAATTATAATTATTGCGGTGTGAAATTTGAAATATTAGAAATTCCTGAATTTGCAAACGTTTGTTAGATTCTGTAATATTACAGAACTCAAGTATACAGCGACAAACTTTCAGTAAAAATAACTCCAACACCTTAAGAGGTAGGTCAAATCTGACACCTCTAATGACTTCCTGGGGTCTATTTCTCAAAAGCGACAAGACTAGTAATACTAGTGCAAAGCAGTTCCCTTGTCGCAGTTACTACAAGTGTTTGTTTCTCAAAACTGGAGTGACAAGTTACAACTGACTAGTGACAAGTTGAACTTTGACAAGTCATTTTCGGCGTGTTGACAAGTGTTTTGTTTCTCAGAAGTTAAAGTCTTGTCAAGACAACTTTAAAATCTGCCAGAATTTGACAGGTATTCATAGTTTGGTCAAATACTGACAAGGTGGATTAATATTATAAACTCAAGGAAATATGATGTGTTTCAGTGACTCAGAAAATAAAATGCAAGAACATGTGAGTCGTAGAGTATATAATTTACAATATTCACGGGATAGTTGAATTTAATGATAGATTTATACTAAGTACAGAAAAATTGGAGACTTTGCTCGCGTAAGTCCACATGTAAGGTTTATCCGAAAGAAATAATGGAATCTGATTAATGGCGACCTAAAGTAACTCGTTTAAGATTAACAAAAATTAAACTAATCTAACCCTCGTCGCTGTTTTGAATGAACCGGGAGAATATCGAAATTACAACCATGCATTATTTACCTTAGAATCCTTGTTGGAGTGTTCGATTTGTGCAATTTCCAGAGAGAGGTAGAATTATTGAGATGTGTATTATACGGTATTTAGGAATCGTCCATATCCCAGGCTAGAGGTACACA
>JAGDQP010033749.1:853-12439 GCA_022664845.1 Lepisma saccharinum | reverse complement strand
TAAAGGGAAGATATTGTCAAAAATCTGGCGCAAGACCCGTTGTAATGTTATGCTTGCATTTTTATGACCCATTGGCATGTTTTTTAATTGAAACTGGGTAACGGGTAGATTAAGATCACGAACACTAAACGCGGTACTGGCTCTGTCCTGCGGATTAAGCCTTAGCTGGAAGAAGCTGAACTTAAGGTCAATCCGATGATACCATGTAGCTTTCGCCATCTTTTCTATGACGTTTGGGATTGACTCGATCGGCTCCGCTACCGATTGACAATGTTTATTATTTTCTCGAAGATCGATCACCAAGCGTATTTCTGACGTATTTCCGGGCTTAGGAACGGTTATCAAATTGTTTCGATATGGTGAGTTCGACGGCTGAATTACCCCCTGGTTCAATAACGAGAGTATCTGGTTTTTGACAGTTTCCCTGAGGCGGTAGGGCAAAGTGAAATGCACTTTTTGAAACGGAGTGCGATCTACTAAACTGAGAAATGTTTCGAATGTTTTGATTTTTCTAAAATCATTCCTGTTCCAATTAAATACTGTAGCATGTCGGGTCAGCAATTCACGAAGTTGTTTCTTCTGAGCGGGTGTGGCAGTCTCACTTGAAATATTAATTTTTTCTGGATTTATAATGGAGCCAATTTGTTCTAGCCGCTGACGGATGTTTTCCTGTCTGTCGGCCTCTGTAGGTTCGTACAATTGTCGAACTAAATTCAAAGGAACCGCTGCCTTTGCTTGGTACTGCGTGCCAATTGCCACAGGAAAATGTGCAGGAATCTTAATGTATTTGTTAGAAATGTTTACAACTGGGACGGAGGGGGAAAGGGGATTGGTTATTGCCTGAGCCATGTAACATCCCGGGAACTTAATCACTGGAGGTCCTGATAAGCAGAGGGCAAATATTTATTTGCAACGGTCCTCCGTCCACTCAGAGATAGTGGCCAAACGTTCAAAGTTTGTAAAGAACAGCTCAACATTTTCATTTGGCCCTGCCGAAAATATTTCCGGAATGAATGGTGGCGGATACGAAATAGGGGAATTTGCCATGGAAGTTGAAGGGGGTCCGTATTAGACTTATTCCTACTCATAGTTCCTTCAGATACGTACGAAAAAACAGAATACTTAATCACTAAGTTATCTAAACCTATAAATTATGACAAAAGACTAGAAAAATATGATTGCTTGAATTTCCAGAGCTTGTAGTAATGATTCTAAAGACTAACCTGTGCGCGTAGTCGAGATAACAGCTTCCAAGACTCTATTTCCAAGGGGAGCCATGTGATAAATTTAGAGTTTACGAGGGTTTGAACAACAATAGATGCAGACAAGAAAAACAAGAGTTATGTAAAATGATGAATACAAAATAGAGATTTATATCTGTAACCAGAAAGTAAAGTACTATTTATAGTGTCTCTCCTATAGTTGGCCAAACCAAATCAAAATTCTATTATCCTCGTATAGTGCAGAGGGGGCATATGCTAGAACAAACAATAACGTGGGGGACCACCTCAGTCCGGGCGAAATTGTTACCTACGTTTTTACGCGGCACATGTCAGTCATTACAAACACGTTCTGAGAAAAGGCTTACTTACACAATGTTCACCATCATCACTCAGGCTGTCCAACTTGTCCTCGATGGAGGATCACAGAAGGAAATAGGAGAATTCTTATTGCTGTGTATCTTCGGTCGACGTTTACCTCCGACAAGCTTTTAACTATTGCAGAATGCCCCAGTACTAGAGAGAGAAACACCAACACTTGACACCACCTCACAGTGTATGAATAGAGAGAGAGATCGATAGAGAGCCGGCTTCCATTCCGTGAAGTTTATATATTCTCTAGTATCCGGGACACGGTCCTATAATAACTTGCCGTAAGGGCTTATCCAAAGTTCATGTCACTATTTTGAAATGTCCTTATTATTTCTTCTTGGCCACTGTAGGTCAGTGAAACGGGACCAAGCCTTGCAGCATATGTATTTATCTTACGCCTAAAATTTGGTTGTTTCTTCCCTTTTTTCTTTCTTCATTTTTCGTCTATCGAAAGATATGACATTACGTAGCCTATAAATTATTTTAATATGAACTTACCTGGACTAACACCATCACACTTCCAAATGAAAAATAAAATGGAAACAAGAAACCTAGTTTATGAATGTAACCAGTGATAATATTTCAAAGCTGTGTTAGTCTGAATCACTCTCACACTCACAAGCGCACACATAACAACAATCTGATTGTCCAGCACTTGCTGACAAGTGTAGTGTTACTACACAGGACAAAAGTCGCATGCAATCCATTCTCCACCATTTTTACAGAACATATTCTCATTGTATCTTCCACCACATATTCAACAGTCGTAATCATCTTTATTGGTTTTCTTTAGCCTTTATTTATCCTTCTATACGGCAATATTGGTAACACTGATTTTGGACTGATATGTGTGTAATTAATTTTGAAACAACAGTCAATTACACTTTATGCTCATGCCACACGTTTGTTTTTCATATCAAAGGATTCAGCACACATAATTTTCATGTAATCTGTATACACATTTCATATAGTGTAAAAGAATCATAATGAAAACTAAGAAATTAAGTGCAATACGTACGTGTTGGTATCACTGACCAAGCAATTTAACGCGGAGGCGATTTTTCTACACGTGCCTACAGGTAATTGGCTTCAATAGACGCAAAGTTCAAGTTTCTAAATGTGTTTCACATTTTACAATAAATCAACAATTAATAGATAAACCCGATATAAAATTATGATAGTTTTTTTGTTACCGTTTCACTGCAAACCTTTTAAAAGATGCAGCTAAGGTCACAGTGACGGGTTCCCTGTCTCAGATTGATGCTCAGTTTGCTGGCATCTAGTAGTTGAACGTCAACAGATTACTTCTTCTTTTAAACCCGTGACAAGCTTCGTAAATATTATCACGAGATTACTTGTATCACGAGTATACCAGAGTTTACATTACCTTTCTCCAAACTCTAATAGAACAGAGAAAGGCAACAGAATATACACTCTAGAACGATAGAATGAACTTATTATCTGGTCAAGAACGTCAGGACTAATTAATATTAAAGACATGGTTGTCACAGCAAGCATTAAGTCATTCAAACCTTGGTAGTCGAAAAAACTACAAAAAAAAACATGCAGAAGTAAAAAAGAAAAAAACATATTAATTTCAGGTGTCTGAATACAGACATGTCTGAATGATCGTACTCAAAGAGGAAAAGTTGCCGTGAGACTTTCATGTGTGATCTTGTAGCACACACACTTACTCTTACTCTGGATTTTTTTTTTTTTTTGTTTGTTTGTTTGTTTGGCTTAGACAAATACTTTTTTCAGTGTTCTTCAATAAAAAGAAGCTGGAAGATCTGAAGAAACTGCAGAACTATGTGCTAAGATATGTCTTTTACGATATGCTGCAGAAGTAGTCTAGAACGCAGGCACAGGCGAGAGAAGACAATAAAAGTAGTGTGGATACGGGTAATCAAATACAGGTGACTAAGGACAAAATGTGTCTCAAGAAAATTGAGTCTCTTGCAATCAAGAAGGGGTTAACAAAACATTGTTTTACTTAATATGATTGTATCATAATACCGTGTAACTTGAGGATCATTGTTTACTAATTCCATCTATTACATTTAGTTTCAGTAGATACTCCCAGTATTAACTTGCAGTCAAGATTTCTACACTTCAATTATTTAGAAATGCAAATGTCACGTGTGTTCAGTGAAGAAGGGGAACATGTGCAAAATTTTAAACTTTATTAGCAACGAAAATAATAAATATACAAAACTGTCCTTATGGGTACAAATATGTGGTACTCTCTTTTATGAAGCCACAATAATTCTTATTTCAGTAAAGCACCACAAGTAAAAGATAAATAGTTTTTTGTGTTTTACTCTAAAGTACGTTTTTGTCACTTGTGCTCTTTCTGCACTGCCCAATTCAATTGTTCTCTTTGTTGTTTTGTCAGATAACCATCTCTCACTAAGAAAAGTTACGTTAATGTCATTTGACAGAACAGAAGATGCCTTTTTCGAATAGCTTTAGCAGTTTATTCTTCAACACTAACCTCCGTGCTTTTGACAGTTTTTAATGTTTGGTAGATTCTCTTTACAAGGTGCATTATTGATTTTGATTCTTCAAGGAACCTCTTTCTCACAAAACTTAAATTGCCTTCCTCACTTATTTGGACGCAGTTGAGTTGGAGATGACTGTCCTTTTTCTTTATTCTCCTTTTCTCGTAATTATATTTGCCAGGCACTTTCCACTGCTAGCACAAATACAAAAAGGATTCCCTTACTTATCCAAGAAACTTGCTGTTGCCTTCAAACATTTCATTTGTCATAATGACCAGTTGTAGCTGCAAGAAATTCCCGACAGAGAGATTATTCATCTTCATAAATTATTCCACATATATCTCGAATACATTGATAAATCTCCTTAGGCCTTAAATGAAAGTACAATTCAGCATTGTGAAATATGTGGCTGTTATGTTTGGTAAGGTCATAAAGCGTAACAGCTTCTTTTTGCCTGGTTGAATTGAATTTGATTTAAGGGTTTTAGGCAACTTTTAGATCAAGCCGAAAGGATGATGATGGATGAATTGGTGGAATGAAGAAAATGGGAGGAAAGGGTAGAGCCACGAGTAAACTCAAGCACATGGTGTTTGTCCACAACAAAGTTCATATTGAATGATCAGGGATCGAGCAGGAAACCCGAGGACCCTCTGCAGCAGAGAAATAGCTCGCATTAGAGCACGGATTTTCACATCCCTATTTTTGTAACCTTCTTGAGTTTTTGCATCATTGTTGGCATTCTTTCTTTTATCACTTCGAAAATTGTGGTTGATTGAGGTACCTTGAATAATGTCTCCTAAGAAGGACACTTTCTACCAGACTGTCATCAAATGAATACCTAAGGGAAAAAACGTGCTTTGTCCAAATTTAGATAAGAGTGTAATCTGGTTGCCCTTTGAAGTCTTTTTAAAACACATTATAATGAAAAGATGTGAGGAACATGCATAGTCCGTCAGTTATTTGATTTGCAGGTAAACACAATGCTGATTATAGGTTTTTAAAACGCTCTTCTGCAAAATCAAGAAAATTGAACAAAGTATGGTCTATTCAAGTGGTCTTCAAATATTATAGTTTCCACATTCTCCACTTCTTTACCTTCCAAGCAAATGTGGAAAAACTACAACCACGCCCGGTAGCAGGTAATAAATGTTTTCTATTTGTCCCGCTGTAATTGAGATCTTTGTATGGCGTCCCTAAAAGTTGTCCTTATTGTTACTGTTGTCCTAATTCGTTTAAGATTTTCATGGTCTGTAAAAAGAAATACTTTATGTTTTCAAATCTGTATTGCTTCGAATACGCTCCATACGAGAAGTAAATCCTGAAGTGTTATGATTGAAGAAGTAGATTATAACTTGTGATTTGTTGTTTTCTAACATCCATTCTATACTCTATCTATAGGCATTTGCTGGAACTTCTTAGATTTAAAATTTACTTTTGCTCAATAGTGCAAAGTATTCTACTTACATCATAGTACAATGGGAAAGTTGTCCACTGTTCTCGTGAACCCCCACCGTCATAAACGTACCGCTCCAAGTAGCACATGCATGTTGTCTGCTAATGGGAGTCCATGGGACTGACATCGCTCCACATCGCTAATGCAGGTGGGAGTGCGACTCTGCTTGAGCCCACGTCGAACAATGCGGAATCGACATCGGTTATCGGTGTCACTAATTTGCCTGTGCTCAAAACCTATAGTAAATATTGTGCTAAGAAGAAATAGATTTTTCTACAATTTTCTTGTTCATAATGAATAAATGAAACTGAATAAAATAGAGTATTCGTCATTGAACAATATCAGTCTACATCGGTAATTCAAGCAATGATGTATCCATCTGGTAGTAAAACAAGAAACTTCATGTTGTTTTCAACATGCGGCCAGCTTTGTTCATTATGTTTAAAACAGAATTACATTATGTTTATTTTGTCAATGGCTGATATTGAGCTAATTCAATAGCCGATACTGAGCAACGTCGGTGTTCGATGTTGAACGATGTCGATCGATCGTTAACCGACATTTACCTCGATGTTTACCCTCGAATAAGGGGTCAATGTCGTGAAACAATGTCGATCGATGTCATAAATTTCAATATGGCCATATCGGCCGACGTGGTTGTACTATTTGACGCGCTTCAGGTAACGTTCAATAGCGGCAACGGGAGGAAAAAGAAAGGAGATGTTTTATGGCGGTACAACACCACAAAGAGACAACGTGCAATCACATAATTTTAATTTACTTCAATTAAATTAAGCCTTTTAGTAGAAAAGGACCACTATCATCCCGATGACCCTCTTCCTGTCCCGGTAGCACCGCTAGCGTGCTATGGAAATTTTCCATGCGTGCTTCCAAGTATTCCACAATACATGACATTACTTCTTTTTGCAAACTGAAAGCCGCCAAACCTTACAAATATATTTTAAAAAGTAATCCGTCCTTAAAAACATTATATCCTTCTCTCCTACAAACTCCACCATCAGCCCATAGTGCATCGTTTTTTAGGTTTAATGATAGTACGCAATCGGGAAAATTCTTCATGAACTGAATTCAGTAGGATAATGTACGAGAATGGGTGTAAATGAAGTTAGAGTACGAGAAAAATCTTCGTCTCATAAATGAGTTTCAAGGTTATCTTCTTGGATTTCCAGAAGCGAAGACACTTAATTCATATAATGTCTTCTTGATGTGCTGCTAAAGCGGAACTCACACAGTGACTGCTATGCTCTTGTATGAAAACATCTTTTGAAATTTCTCCTCTGTACTTGAGTTTAGGAAAATGTTTGATCTGTTCACAAGACTGCATACAGTACAAAGAGCAACGACCTTCGGAGTTCTTTCCAATAAAAGGTATAACCAAAATCGGTTGAGAGATAGCCGAGTTACGAGCACTTAAGAAAATTTTCGATCCGCCATATTGAATACAACATGACGGCCAGTGACCGTGAACCTGATTACGTGACCAAAAGATTTTGACTCTGCTGTGGATGGGTCATAACGTTCTGCATTCAAACTAAAAGCACATAAAAGTGCCAAAGGGACGATAACCAGTGCCTTGATTAATACAGAAATAATTTAAGACAGAGAATACGAGCGTATAGATTTAAATCTCGGGCTAAATGTTGTTCAATAACATAAGAAATATAAGATATTATAAGTAAGCTGGCAAGATTGTTGTATACTAACTACTTGACAATTGCATACCAAAATACGAACATTTGACGGTGTAAAAAATTGTCGGTTGTAACGTTCACCTTCTCTTCTTTTACTGTATCGTCTATTGATATGAATTATCTCTCTTCCGTATTATATAAATTATATATCGCTGAATGCTTTGCTACTGTGACGAGTCTGAGATATCCTATAAACACCGACTGTAGAACATAAGATTTTCTCTCCTCGCGTTAGGTTGCTTCGAGGTGCAGAATGATAAAAATGCCCACTTGGATGTATTCTGGCCTTGGCACAAGAGTGGGGCTACCTTCACCCAAATTCTTTTAGCCAAGAGTGTTCACTCTTGCAAGAACTACAATAGCGTAAATGAAAAACGGGTAATATTCGGAGACATTTACTACGCAGAGACAGAGCCCCGCTAATGATTATATATCATTAAGTTCCATCTTACATAAAATACAATGCTGTTTTACATACATAAGGTTTACATACACTTTCGAGTTTGTAACTTCCATTCAATAACTATAACAGAGAATACGTGGAATTCATATCATCTCACCTACAGTACATACTATTATTATTTATTTATTTATTTAGAACACAACAGGATAACCAAATTACAATGTTCCATATTTTAGATTATTGTCACCGCTAGGAGTACAATCAACATACAGTATTTTTTTTTACAATGTTATGAATTTGTTTAAGATTCATGTTATGAAAATCAATTTCCTCGACTCTTTTACTTATGTTATTATAGGTTGCGCTCATTCAGCAAGTTGGTGACTTTTGCATAATATTTGTTGGCGGTTTTTTATAATAAAAGAATCCTGAGTTTTTTGTTCTGGTTTTGGTTGATGGGACATGTATCTGAAAGTTTGAGAGCAGATTTATACAATCTGTTCTATTTGTAAACACTTTGTATAGAAAAATCATTTCATGAAGAGTACGTCTGTTCCCAAGACTCATCATGTTAAAGTTTGTATTTAACATTTTTTTGCTACCAGTTCTCGGATAAACGCTTGTTTCTTTGTATATCAGGAATCTTAGGAATTTTGCTTGGATTTTGTCCAGTTCGTCTGAGATATGTGCAGTAATTGGATTCCAGATAATGGTAGCGTATTCAATTTTTGATCTTACATATGTTTGAAATAGACGTATGAGAGTTTCTGTCTTCCTGAAATCCTTTCCCATTCTTATTATTAATCCCAGATTTCTATACGCTTCGTTAACAACTTTGTCTACATGAACGTCAAAAAGCAATTTGGAATCAAATATTATACCTAGATCCTTTATTGTTTTGGGGTATGGTAGAGGCGTGTTATTAATTTTATATTTGAAATGCACGTCTGTCTGACGTCTCGTAAATGACATTACATTACATTTGTGAACATTAATTTCAAGTGAGTTATTGCTACACCATTTAACTATTTCGTTTATGTCAAGCTGTAGATTTTCACAATCGTTCATTGAATTGATAGTAGAGTAAATTTTTAAGGCGTCAGCAAATAAAAGTTTGTTATGTGTTTTGATAGATGCAGGGAGATCATTAATGAACAATAAAAATAACAGGGGTCCTAGGTTCGACCCTTGAGGCACTCCAGAAGATACAGGATATTCTTTGGATATTCCACCTTTGTAAACAACATATTGTTTACGATCACTAAAATAAGACTCAAATAACTTAACCAGACCTGGGGGAAAATAAAATTGCCTAAGTTTTTCCGTAAGAATGCAGTGATTTACTGTGTCAAATGCCTTAGCAAAGTAAGTGTATATTACATCCACTTGCTGGCCCTGATCTAAGGTTGAAGTTATGTAGTCAGTAATGAGGCAAAGATTCGTTACAGTTGACCTGCAACTGAGGAAACCATGTTGAAATTCTGATATTGATGGTCTGACATGAATACTGATTTTTTTGCACAATATTGATTCAAATGATTATGTTTCGCCTTTAACAATATTTCTACTGCCTGCACCGATACTAATCTTTCTCAGTTTGCATTATATGGTTCTTTCTCGGAGTCTAGTATGTCATCTAGCGTCCTCATTCTAATCACTTTATTTACACCGAACAAACGACGACTCGCACGAAACATTATCAGATGTTGCGCATTCACTTTCATTTCCATATCTGACTTCCATAAAAGCGCAAATAACCTTTAGTTCTTCTCTTTCCCAAGTTACTTCGTCAATAGTGCTTCACGAGACATAATTCCGCTCTGTAAGTATTCGTGGTGTTGATTCTCCCTTGATATTCGTTCTAGCATCTAGTTAACTGCTTTCGCCATTGTAATTCCATATATAACATTGTATAATAATTTCATATATAACATTGTATAACTAACTAGTACTTTACATATTGCTTCTAAATTATAATATTCACGCTGGCTTTGACCACATTTGGTTAACCATCCAACCTCGTCCCCATTCTGTAACACACGGTTAAACTTTAGTATAGGTCATCCATGTAACGAAAGATATCCGTTCCGCCAACTGAATCAGAGCTGTTGTACAGGTGACGTAGGGCAACTGTATAGGTGACGTATCACGGTATGCATGATTTGTAGTAGGGTTAAGACAAAGAATTTTAGTATTTCTCTGTTTCAAAAGAGCTCACGAAGTAACTTCATTTTTGTAAATGATATTTATAAATTCGGACATTACTGTCGGATTGAGTGCGAATTGAATTAAATAGTCAATGTATGCTTGTGTAGTAAATTGCCGTTGAATAAATTACTTCTGGAGTATAATACTGATGTTATTTATGTACTAGGGGGATCATCACAAAGTGAAAGACTTTTCCTCCGGTTCCGAAAAGAAACGTTGTGAATTGATCTCAGAACCCATGTTACACCAGTCCGATGTTGTAGTCACCAGACTACTGTACTGATTACAACTGATACAGCTTGATTTCCTTTGCTTCAACTGACACCCTTAGAACTAAGTTAAAAACACACACAAACATCCATAACCAGACACAGAAACATCCGTGATTCGAACCCACAATAATGGAGTCAGTTACCAAAAACTCGGACGACACGGCTACCTCAGTCAGCAAAGAAATACAAAGTCTATAGAAAACTGCGAAACCATACCACACGCTCCAGCACGCTTTCCAAGCGCTATTTATACTTAGCTGATCAGATCGCATGAAACATATGTAGCAAACGGGTGTGAGTTGGCGAAGATTAAATAGTCCTCGCACAAGATGGACATTCAGCTGAATGAGACCACAGCAGAAGTACAACGAAATAAAATTGAAATAAATTTCAAGTTTGAATAACTTCCTCGCATAACTACTTGCTCGAAAAAGAACTTGGATTAGCATAGTTATGACAACAAAGCCACTTACGTTGTTGCAACAAATTTGCTACATGATTGTTTACTAAGTTTAACACAATATAAAGTTTGCCAAGCTCAAAGCACGTAGCATACAATGTTGTTGCAAACTTGCATGCTATCTGGGTATTACTATGAATCCCATAACATATTATATATCTCAGCTAGTACAATTTATTACTATAAATATGAATTATTATTAACGTTATATTTATTACAATATTACAGTTAGTTCGGCGTGAGTCCTAGCCGATAATCGATAATTTATTGAAACAACATTAAACTCCTGACTTTTCTCCACCCCAGAAACTAAACCGGACACAACTTGAAATCCCGAACTGTCCGGGCTAAACCTGGATGCATGGAGATCCTTTCTGATGCTTTCTTAGCTAACAATTGAAGCGTTATCCCGAGTAATTATTTGTATGGTATGCCTTGTTAGTTCAGTACAACTGTTATGAGTGTAAGCGATAACTAAGTGGTGTATTATTTCGACTTTACATATTTTTAGACCGATTTGCAATCCATCATGGTTCATGGCGACTAGTTAACTTTGTTGAGGGCAATTTGTAACTGAAAAATGTTGCGTCGTTTAATTTTAACCCGTATATGCCCAGAACTATATTTTGTTCTCGATTTTGTTCATATTTTGAGTGAACATTTCAAATAGGGCGTACATAAAAGAAATATGCTTCATTTGCTCGAAAATATTTAATTTCCCGGATTTTCGATGTGAGTCGTTAAGGACCCAGTGGGTAAGTGGATCGTTAATGACCCAGTGGGCATACCGTTTTTAAGTAATTTATTTGTACACAGGTTCGGGTTTTATAACATTTATCAACAAAAAATACAATAAAATTCTCTCTGTCATTATAAAGTACCGTATGTATATTCATATTGCATTCAAATAGTTGTTTTTTCAAATTTAGGTTCGGTAATTATAAAGTTATATATATATATATATATATATATATATATATATATA